>PDHQ01000079.1:78739-143980 GCA_003339415.1 Ophiocordyceps camponoti-saundersi (nom. inval.)
CTTTGCGAGATGCTGGGCCTCGCGCTCCGCTTTTTTCCCCCCTCCTCTCCCCGACCCCGCTCCCCCCCCCTCCCTTCTCCCCCCCCCCCCTCCCTCCCCCCCCCCCCCCCTCTTTTTTTTTTCCGCACCTCTTTTTTATCCTCACTCATGTCAAACGCACTCGCGCTGCCTCCTCTTCCTCCTATTTAAGCAGACCGTCGAACCTTACAGCGCTCGAGACCTGCAGCCGCCACCTTGCAACTGCATCTCGCCTGCACGCACGCTCGTGCTTTCGTCTCTCCTCCCCCCCCTCCTCTCTCTCGCTCTCTCCCCTCTCTCTTCTCCCCCCCTCTCCCCCGTCTCTCCCATTACTGTCTATCTACGTCTCGCCAGTCCACACTCGACTTCGACGCCCGCACCCCGCCCCCCCCCCCTCCCTCCTTTCACGGGCCAGCTTTCTGCCGCTCCTTGTCCTTCCTTCCTAACCGGCCGACCGCCATCCACCCCCCTTCCAGATCACGACCGAAAAGCTGGATCTGCCGTCCGTCTCGGAAGTGCAGAGTGGACCGTCGGACGTGCCATATCTCATCGCTGCTCAGCGTTCTTCGTTTATGAGTGCCGACAGATTGCCGTCCCTCCCTCTCCCTCTGCCGAGCCAGGCATACTCGTCGGGGACCTCGTCACCCCGCGTCAGCTCCATCGCCTCGCACGCTGGGTCGCAGTCGTCCTTTACTTCGGCCGCCTCGTCCAACGGACCGAAGACGCCGTCCCCGACCCTGCCCGCCAACGCCATCTCCGCCGCGCCTTCAGGCCTTGTGGCCTACGACGCTGCCGCCATGAACCAGAGCGCTGACATGTACTACCCTCAGCACATGTCGGCCGGGCAGGCCCCTCCGCCTCATACCGTCACCTCCGGCGCAATGACACACTACCAACAACAACAGCCGCCGCTGCTTCAGTCCGGTCACGCCCCGTACCCTCATTACGGCCAGTACGGCTACACCAACGGCCTGACCTCCCCGACGACCGCGACCGCCGTGTCCAATCCCATGACCGCCCCCCAAAACGTCCTGCCCCTACCCGGCGGCCAGGGCAACATGCAGAACCAGTACGCCGGCTTCGACACCACCGGCCAGCACCCGCCCCCGGGCATGAAGCCCCGCGTCACCGCCACCCTGTGGGAGGATGAGGGCAGCCTCTGCTTTCAGGTCGAAGCTCGTGGCATTTGCGTCGCACGTCGCGAAGGTATGCCTCCTTCGCCCCCTCATCATCGCCATGACTTTCCCTCCCCGTCGCCTTTTTAGCTTCTCTTGACTGACCCGCCATAGATAACCACATGATCAACGGCACCAAGCTGCTCAACGTCGCTGGCATGACACGCGGCCGACGAGACGGTATACTCAAGAGCGAAAAGGTCCGACACGTCGTCAAGATTGGGCCGATGCACCTCAAGGGTGTCTGGTATGCGGGCCCCCTCCCCCCTTTCCCACCCCCGGCCCGTTTGAAACGCACGTGGACCGGGCCGCCGCCAGGTGCTAAGACAAGAACAGGATCCCCTACGATCGCGCCCTCGACTTCGCCAACAAGGAGAAGATTACCGAGATGCTATACCCTCTCTTCGTCCAGAATATCGGCGCCCTCCTATATCATCCCAACAACCAGTCTAGAACGAACCCGGCCATGGCCGCGACCGAGAGACGGAAACAAGAGCAGAACCAGCTGCGCAATCCGCCGCCGCAGGGTCTGCCTTCCATCCAACAAACTCACCATCACCACCATTCCATGACGGGCCTCGCCGCTCCTCAGCCCTCGCTGCCGTCCCAGTCTCATGTCGCCCGCCCGCCGCTCGACCGAGCTCATACTTTCCCCACGCCGCCGTCGACCGCGTCAGGCGTCATCGGGAGCATGGCTCCCTCCGAGGGCTACGGCTGGCAAGGACAAAGCATGAACGGGTCTCAAGGTACGACTTTCCTCTCCATCTCCCCTTTTGCCATGTTGACCGGGACTCATTCCGTCGCTCTAGCTACGACGCCGCCTGGCACCTCGATGGCGAACATGCAATCGTACTCGTCGGCCGCGCCGGGATACGACAATACCCGCCAGATGTACAACGCATCGGCTTCGCAGCAGTCTCCGTACCAGGCGTCGGCCAATGGCACACAGGATCGAATGTACACGCAGAATTACACAAAGAGCGACATGGCCCCCCCTTCGAGCCGCCCGACAGCCGGCGGAACCCAGGGCGAGCAGCACGACGTGAAGCCGCCCAACGGCATCATGGCATCGGAGACGACGCAGCATCCGACCGGCGACGACGAGGCCGATCACGAGCACGACGCCGAGTATACGCACGACAGCGGTGCCTACGACGCTTCTCGCACATCGTACAACTACACGGCCCCGGGCGTCGGAGCCCTGGCCAACGACGGCAACATGTCGTCGGAGATGACGGGGTCGCCGAATCACCCCCCGGCGTCGGGACGGGCGACGCCACGGACGACGGCGCCTCACCAGCCCTACTATCAGCATACCGGCTATACCACACCGCCGCGTGTGCCGTCTTCGAGCAGTCTGTACAATGTGGCGGGCAGCGATCGCTCGCAGCACGGCGGAGCCTCGAGCACAGACGTGTACGCGCCCGCCTCCGACATCGGTGGCTCTATCGCCAGCAGTTACGCATCGCAGTCGTCCATCATGAATGGCTCGACCGGAAGCCTCAAGAGGGGCCGCGACGACGACGACGATAACATGTCCCGCTCCACCGCCGACGGCTCCACCGGCATGGCTGGCCTCGAACTGAAGCGGCGAAAGACGATGATGGAGACGACGGTACCTCCCGTGTATGACGCCCTGAGTCGACCAGCATCGGCCATCGCAGCGCCTCCGCGACGTTGATCTCTACTCTTTCGGCCCAAAATCTCGCCCGTCGTCTCTCTTCGCCGCCTCCGCGGCATTCATCCCTCCTAATCTTCTTTCACCCAAGCGTGGTTCTGAATGGGTAATAATGTCCAGCGGTCATGCTTGACACGAGGCCTGCGGTGTCTGAAGACCGTTTTCTGCCTGTCTTTTTTTTTTACTGTCTTGTTTCTCAACGCTTCTGTTCTTTTTTCCTTGACTTCACATCTGTTCCTCCTGTCTTGTTCTTTCTGGTCTTTGTATTCGCCGTCGACTCATTGGCAAGCATCGTTGACGAGCTACGACGACTACCGATTCCATGTTACCCCCGTTTTCCTTTTACGTTCAAAAACACACAAAAGTTGCCCTGTCATGGATGACACGGCTGATGAGTCACGCTTTGCATTGATGGACTTAATCATGGAAAGAGCGGCTTCAGCTTGCTGTTGTTTAGGCGTTCTTCACTTTGACAGCTCCGAGAAACGACACGAGTGCACGAGCGAAGAAGAAAAAGCGAACCTCCCCCCCCCCTCTCTCTCTCTCGCCTGTTACGATTCCCAGGCTGGAAACGACCGAGCACATTGTCGATGATGCGACTCGCCATTTTGGCTTTTTTACACAAGTTGATTTCTCCTTTTCTCTTGCCACCAGAGGGGGGGCCCTTATTTCTGTTTTTTTTTTCCTTGGAAACGAAAGAGATGTCCGGAAGATGATGACTTTACGACCTGCCCGTTTTTTTTCTGTCTACGCCCACCGGTTCCGCCTCATTTTATCTTAACAGATCCTATCCCGTGCTGCCTGTTTTTATACATACAGAGCGCGCAGGAAAGGTGTACGTTTGAACGTGGCGACTCACCAGGTAACGATTTATGATATGACCAATAAAAAGCGTTTGAAGACCCTTTTTTTGGGGCGAGCGGAGGAGGGTTGGGAACTTTGGCTTGAATGGTCGAGCATGTGATGTCGGCACGGACATGGAGAACTGGGCATGACGTGCTGAAGGCACGGCGAAGAGACGGGAATGTGACTGTCCAGAGGAGGAGTGGAAGAGCGTAGGCAACAACAGACATCATCAATACACATACATACATACATACATACATTCATAATACTATGGAAACATGTCCATACTGTGCTTCCCTGCCGTGTCCCTTGGTCGGGAGACCTGATGATTTGGTGATGGACGAGCAAATGCCGATGGTGGGCCGTCGCCGTTGCCCTGGTGACGAGTTGACGAGTAAACAACAGAGTGGTGGAGCTGCCCCACGAGGTACTTGTACAGGTACATTCGTGTCGCCCAGGGCGCGGGCGACGTGTTTCAAACCTGAACCTGCAATAAGACGAGACTGACGGGCGAGAGGGGCCGAAACAACAAGACAAGGCAAACGAGTGACGGAACGCGAGAGAGAGAGAGAAAGAGAAAGAGAAAGAGAGAGAGAGAGAGAGAGAGAGAGAGAAAGAGAAAACAACACACACTTGCTTCCCTCCCCCCTCCCCTTGCGCAGGCGGTCCGCGACGATGGCATCGTCGCCGTTGCGAACGGTTCAGGAGCAAGACCTGAATCCTCGAACGCAGAGATGCGACGAAGGGCTTCGGCTTCGGCAAGTTTCGACCGCATCGGACGAATCTTCGGCTTTTGTGTCGACGGTGGGCGAGACGAGCGCTTCGGAACAGGAGAACTGGCCGGCTTCCAAGGCGACGACGGAACAGGATAGTCGACCGGGTTCCAAGGCGTCGTCGAGACACAGCCGGGTGATATCGGGGACGGAACTTTCGCCTCTGCGGATCCTGACGGAGCAGAGGAGCTCGTCTCCCGAGATGACGGCGGGGACGCGAAGCCCGAGGCGGCTGATGCCGGAAAAGAGGTTCCCCGTCAAGATCAGCAGCGGGAACGACGAGGCGCAGATCAGGACGACAATGCTGCCGCCGACGACGGAGCCGGCGATCGCTCAGGAACATGGCGCCGGGTTGAGACGGGCTATGGTGATGCTCGAGGATGAGCATATCGAGGAGGCTGAAGGGGCGGAGGACGACGACGGTGACGACGATGGCGATGACGATGATTGCCGTCGTTCTCCTACGCCCGACGTTGTGGCGGCTGAGTCGGCGGCGGCGGCGGCGGCGACGGCAACGGCGGATGAGCCGGCTTGTCCTGACGATACCATGATGAGCACCTTTAGCGCCTTCTCCGCCATTCCCAACTTGACGATGCTGGCTAGGCTGGGCCAGAGCCCGTCCAAGCTCGGACTCAGTCCACTGGCGGGTCGACGCGAGACGACGACGACGACGACGAACCTCCTTATGGACTTTACCGAGCAGATGCGCTTCCCGCAACCGTCTGCGGCGGGACGAGCCAACGCGTCGCCCTCACGAACGACGACGGCGACGCCGCTGCGGACGCCGGCCATGAACCTGCTCGACCTCGAGATGCCACCGATGCCGACGCCGCGCAGCGTGCCGACCATTACGCCCCGCGAGCTCGAGTCTCTCAAGTCGGGATTCCTATCCGACATAAGCTCTCTCAAGGCCTCGCTGAGCGGCAAGGAAGCCGAGGTGCAATCGCTGAAGGCGGCCGTCGGCGACGCGGAGAAGCGGGTGGGCGAGTCGCAGGAGCAGCTGCGGGAGGTTCGCGCCGTCGTCGAACAGCTCGAAGGCGAACGCGAGAGATGGGAGGCCAGGGGCCGGGACGTCGAGGCCGTGTTGGAAAAGATTCGGAGCGACATGCTGGCCGGCCAGGCCGAGCGCGATGAACTGGAGAGGAAGCTGGACGAGAGCGAGAAGAGGCGCGAGGCCGCCGAGATGCTCCACCAGGAGGCCGAGAGCAAGATGGCCGGCATGAGGGCCGGTAAGGAGACGACGACGACGACGACGACGACGACGACGGGTCACGGCACCGGAAACAGGCCCCTCTCCCTTTCGGCCGCGGCGTCGAACAAGAACAGCGACGTGGAGGCTGCGGTCGAACACGTGGCGCGCGAACTCCACGCCCTCTACAAGACCAAGCACGACACCAAGGTGGCCGCCCTCAAGAAGTCGTACGAGGCCAGGTGGGAGAAGAAGGTGGCCGGGCTGGAGCAGAGGATCTCGGAGCTCTCGGCCGAGAGGGACACGCTCCGGCAGCAGCTGGCCGTCGCCACGACGATGACTTCTACCGACAAGAAGGAGGCCGAGGAGCTGAGGGCCAGGGCCGTCCGTGATAGCGCCTCCATCAAGGAGCGTGACGCGGACGTCGATAGGCTCGAGGCTGTTGTCCTGACTGTCAGGCGCGATAACGAGGACTTGAGGAGGATGCTTGAGCTCGAGAGGGTTGAGAAGGGGGAGTTGGTAAGGTTGGCTGAGGAGATGATGAGTATGCAGAGTTTCGTCGGGGGACCAGCAGCAGCAGCAGCAGCACCACCACCATCCTCCTCCTCGTCATCATCTTCGTCGTCACAACCACACCCACCCTCATCATCATCATCATCTTTGAAAAAACCCCAACCGCAGGGTCTACGCCGACCCACGGAAACGGCAAAGACGCCCAACCGCCCTTCCTCATCCTCCACCGCCGCCCGCACCTCCGGCCTGAGGGCTCCCAATTCCGTCCTAAGGGGTGCGCCGCACGACAGGCTTAGGACCGGTGGCGGGAGCGGATCGGGGGGGAATCTGCCTAGGCCGCCTCCCAGGAGTGGCATCATGAGCTCTATTGAGAGGATGGGGAATTATAGGGGGGGAAGTTGAAAAGAGGGTTGGGAAAAAATGCGTTATGAATTGGGGTTGTTGTCTTGGGTTGTCATGATGACGATGAGATGAGGTTTTACTTGTGAGATTATTCCCCCCTGTTTTTGTTTCCCCCCTTTCGACTTGATTCTCATGAGAGGGTTATGAATGCATTGGCCTTTTTTCTTGTCTTCTTGTCTTCATAACCGTTGTTATATGGTCTCTAGATGAGGTAGAAGAAAGCTGTGAATTTTCTGTTCTCGGTGCAGTGGTATCTGAATCGCTCGCCTGACATTAAGACGCCCCTATCTTCCCACTTTCACCTCCGCCCCCTTTTTTCTCCTCTTCTTCATCTTCGTTGGATTCCCCCCCCCCTTCACAAGTCATAAGCCTTCTTGGCGGTACCACCAAAGATCATGGCGCGATCGACGTCATCGAGCGTAGCCATCCAGCACATCTTGTCCACGACCTGTCGCCACTTGGGCCAGGCGTCGGCCTGCTCTCTATAAGCCTCCCCTTCGCCGTGATGCTGACAGATGGGCCAATCGGAAGCGAAGATGATGCGACCCGGTCCGAAGGTGGCGATGAGGATGCCCAGCCAGGCGAACATGGAGCGGAAGATCTGCGATGCCGGCTCGGAGCGTAGCGAGTCGGACATCTCGGAGAAGGCGCCCGAGAGCTTCACGTAGGTCCTTGGGGCTTTGCTCAGGGCGTACATTGCTGTTCGCCAGGCGTGGAAGGAGGGGTCTGAGCTTAGGTTGTAGATTGTGAGGTCGGGCTTGCAGAGGTGGTCTGTTTGGGGGTGGTTAGTGAGAGTGAGGCATTGTGGATGGGGGGAGACAGAGAGGGGGGGGGGAGAGGAGAGAGAGAGAGAGAGATGATATGCGCACTTAGAATAAAGGTGACTTTTTCGTCCTCGGGTACGCCTTCGTGCGCTCGACCGACCATCTCGACCAGCTCTTCTAGCTGCCGCTTCCCACGCCGATGCTGATCGACAGCAACCTCGAAGACAAAGCCCCTCTTGCCCAAAAGCTTCAAGCTCTCAATAAAGGCCGGTTCGAGCATGAGGCCGTGCTTCTTATCCTGAAGGAGGTACCGAAAGCCGCGAACCTTGGGCCAGGCCTCCTCGCCGGCCGCCTCGCGGACCTTGGCCAGGTACCTGTCCAGGGCGTCGGCGCCCTCGGGCATGGGAGCCCAGGGGACGAAGGCGAGGCAGAGGGCTGCTTCGGCGGCTTCGTGGCCCTCTCCATCGCGCGGTCTGCCCGTCGCCACGCGGCTGAAGAAGGATACCTCCTCCAGCGGTTCGGACCAGTCTTTGTCGTCTCTGTGAACCCTGTCGGCTTCGATGGCGATGAAGCCTAGGAGAGGCGGGGCGGGAAGGCCGGGTGGCTTCGTGGCCGTCAGGTATTCTTGGACTGAGTGCTGGCTTGCTAGCGCGGAGCTGGCCTTGCACCATGATAGGCTTGGCACTTGGCTTCCGGGCCAGAGGTGGACGTGGGCGTCGATGATGGGCAGGATGAGGTTCGATTCAGGGGGGGTTTCTTCTTTTTGCGTGGCCATGATGAGCAGTGGGTAAAGGAGGAAGCTTGCGGTTTGGAGTGGACGAGTTGACAGTGAGGTTATGCTTAGAGTGTCTGATGGGGGAGAGGAGATGAGGGCGGGGAGGGTTCACCCCTGAGAGGAGCCGCTGGTAAAGGAGGGGGCTTATCGATAGGGGACCTCCCCCAACCCACTGTCTTGTCTCCCACCAGCGGGGTGAGTTGAGCTGTCGATCGTGGAGCGATGACTAAGCGGACATGTTTATCACGACGACTTGGTGTCTTCCGCTGTGCATTCGGTTGTTGGTACTTGGGATAGAAAGCACGACGAATATTCAGTTTGCAGATATCTATACGATTATTCGGTAATTACTGACAGCTTCTCAGCTTATGGATATGTCAACTGATGGGAAAGCGTTGTCCTCTTCACGGCATCGGCTGTTGTCGTGTTTCAACCTCCCTCCTTTCTCTCTCGCCAACTACGACTGCTTGACGGCAGATAGACCACCATCACATCGTCGTAAGAGTCGTTTTCTGGTGGAAATTGCATCAAAGCAGGACGTAAAGACAGACTTGAGCCTCTTTTCTTCGCTCTGTATATAGTCGATTATACGTTTAACCCCGTCGGACCACCGGCCTGATCTATCCCTAAATCTGGACACAAAATATGAGTCTCGTCAAATGACGCTCTTCTGGAAAGTACGTGACGGGATATGTGTATTCCGCATAGGGAGAAAGATATCTTTGAGACCTAATAAGGAACCGGGTATAATAAAGACACCTTACTAGGACATTTACCGAACAGGTCATTGAACAAGCTCAACAATCAGCTTGGGCGGCATCATCTTGCCCGATGCCAAAACACACGTCCACCACCTATATTTAGCGTCACAGGGTCAAATATCGAACCATAACGGCCAAATCGTCTTAATACATTGCGATATTCACGCCAGCGCTCCTTGACCGTTTCGAAACAGTGTCTATTTTCCCCATCTAACTCGCAATTTACTCCCCATAACTCGCGGCTCACCTAAAGACACGAAGCTGTCAAGACGCACCTGACCCCCGCCCAGAACCCCAACTGGTCGCGTACTTGATCAAACTTGGCATTCGCAACCGGCTTGTTCTGTGTTGACGCTTGGACCATACTTCTCAACGCCTCACCCATGTTAAACTGCAGTTGGCCGTCAGCGTGCCGTTACTCCCATCACGACGGGATCGGTTCCACTCTACCCCTATACGCGACACTGGTCTTTTGAGACGGAGATTGACTCTCATATCTGACTCTGGAAGTCGCTGCGGTAGACGGCTTGATGGACGATTTGGTGGACGGCTCGGTGGTGGTGGTGGCTTTTTGGGTACTGATACCTTGCTAGCTTTCGACTGTTCCGATGCCGTTTGCCCAGCTTTCGCTTGTTTTGACCCAGATGTTGGATGCTGGACTTTTCTTTAGCAAAGTCCTGCTTCTCATCATCGGTGGTTGCTACATACCTCGTCAACTGTCGAAGGCTTGGAAGTCTATGAAAACCAGTCAGCAAGTAAACCAGCAGATTACATGACATGCTGCAACGCACACCATGTCCACCACGGCCTGTCTCGCCCTTCGTCTTCGGCTTACGCGTGGGCCCTCGTAAAGCACTGCAAGCCGAGCTGAGACTTCTTTTGCGACCGCCTTTCGCGTTGCACATCTTATTGAGGTAAGAGTCGTATTCGCTCTCCACGTTGGTGTAAGTCGCTTTATCCCCCTTCATGGTAACGCCTGCAAGTTGAGGCGCGCTGCCTCCGCCCTTCAGTTTGTTGTACTTATCTGGCCTGTAATCCCGGTTCGTCCAAACGGGTCTGTTGTCCCCCAAGTCCTGACCGGCCTTGATCTTTTGTATAATCGTCTTGTCTTTCATATCCTTGGCAGTCACTTGATAGGCGAATTCGACCTGTTCAAAGGGTATGCCTCCGAGAGCTGCCTGTTCCTTCTGAAAGACGAATCCCTTGATCAGGCTGACCGAAGTCCCGAGAGAGGCCGGCAAGTCAACCATGTTCGGGGAAGCATGAATGACATATACCCATCTCGAGTCCGGATTGAGGTTCGAAACAAGGATGCGGTGAAAAGCAACCTTTGCGCTGGAGCTCGTCGACACATATTGAGTCGTGTGCATGTTTTCACCTTTGGCCAGCCAATACAGGCTGAAGGCTTTCTGCTGATCTTCTATAGGTAACCTGGCATTCATCAACTGTTCCCTCGACGTGCGTGGGAAAAAACCGCCCGCCTCTCTGATCTGCTCCGGACTCCTATGGTCGCCGCGGTAGACCCTGGAAGGCTGTCTCGCAACGCAGTGGACCGAGCCCGGCCTCTTACACTTGGACGTCATGAGCTTGCGCCAGAAGCCTTGGTGTTCGCTCTTCTCTTCCGGACTCAAGACCTGGCTGCTCCAGAAAGTATCCAGGTCTTTCTGGTTGACCGGACTTCTGACATCGCCGTACGTCCAGCTTAGACGGGTTCTCCCGTCGACCGGACTTCCAGAGGTCGAACTCCCTTGGCTCCCGACCGCACTGGCACTCGAGTAATCGCTCAAGAGGAGAGAGGAGGGTCTGTCCACTTTGCCATCTTTGATTCCACGCTTGTGCTGGCTTCGGCGAGCGTTCGCGTCAGGGATGGAAGATACGGTTGAGAGGTTGTGAGGGGAGAGGCTTTCAGAGCTGTTTGTTTTGATCAAGGCAGCTTCTGTCTCGACCAAGATAACTGTCAGAGAAACAAGCGTTTGAAACTTCATCTCGATGATAGACTCGTTGAACAGTCGAAAGAATGATCCGCTTGTGGAAAAAGGGGTCTCAGCACTTTAAACATGGCATCGGCTCAGCAACTCTTTATGTCTGAAGCTCTCGATGGCAACGGCTTGCAAGTTGAGTTCTGTTCAGGCTATTGGTATGTGGCCGTAGTGTTTTCAGCCTTGTTAAGCGAGCTCGTCGTTGCTGTTTCTGTGCATCTTCGTTACGCCTTCTAGAAGCATGTTATTGTTAGGGGGGAGCTCAGGGGCATCACGTCTATAGACACGTGATCTAACATATTCAGGGCTATATTTCTTGCTTATAATATGAACCAAAGACGACAGCGATCTTATAAGAGGCCGAGGAATAGCAGGCAGCAACTCATATGTAGGTATCTTGTTATTTCTCTCATCGTCTTGTAGCTGTTAGAGTGCATGGATGTCCCACAAAATAAACATGCCTCCCTTCTTGATATATCCACTCACGCGGATCCTGGATGCGACTCTATCTGGACTTACATTCGCACTCACTTCTTCTCATTTTCAGCTACCCTTCCTTGAATGGACCCTCTTCAGTTCGGCCTTGACGGAATCAAGAGACCGACGCAACTCCGAAGGCTCGTTGAGGGCTTCAAAGACGGATGATATGGCCAACTCCCCGCACTCATCGTGCTCGCCGCGTCTCTCGGAAAGATCTCGCTTCCGAAGTTGGAGGCCCGGCTTGGGCACGTAGCAGCTATCCTCGGAGCGTCCGGCCCGCAGCTGACATATTTCCTCGGTCTTGCAGTCGTCGCGACACTCGGCCGGCTTCCAGTTTCGACTCTTGCGCGCGACGTAGGCGTCGAAGAGGTCGTCGTCTGCCTCCATGGCCTCGGTCAGGTTATGCCAGAAGGCGGGCGTTAGCTCTTCCTTGGGATCCGTCACCGGAGGGTTTACTTTGGGACCGTAGGCCTCCTTGGCGGAATAGAGCTTCGTCCATCTGGGCTTCGACTTGAATGCCGGGTCGGTCATGTCGGCCACGTAGGTTATCGAGTCGAGAACGCCGTAGGTTTCGGGGTCGATTTCGTATACCCGGAAGGCGGGCATGCCGGAGGTTGGCGTCAGAGAGGGCGCGATATACGATGTTAGCCGTGCGTTTGCCGCGTTCCTCTGTGTATAATCGCTATAGGTGATGGCGAAGTGGTCGACGTGGGTATGGCCGTAGAACATGGCGGCGATGGTGGAAGAGTAGCGGTTAAAGACTTGGTCTAGGAAGTTTGACTTATCGCGGACAGTGTCTTTATCACCCGGAGGAGTGTGTCCGATAATAAAGACGTGTTCGCCCTTTGTCTCGGCGGCTTGAAGCTCGCGAACAAGCCAGGCAAGTTGATCGTCTGGGTCTTTCTCGTCTATATCTCGATAGACCCATAGGTTAAGTCGATAGTAGAGATTGGTATTCAGCGAGATGATACGAAGGTTACTACCCCCTGGAACCTTGCTCGAGTAGGAGCCGTACTCTCGCCTGTCACACTGGGCATCGTCATCGATCCAATGAGACCAGAGATTCGAGAGCTGATGGTAAAGGCCTCGGTTTTCCTTGACGGCTGCGAGGGTCGGGAACAAGTTGGTCGGATGAGCCTCGTGGTTGCCAGCGGTAGCGAAGACGGGTTTTCCGTTGAGTTTCGACTTCATCTTTCCGTATGCGTCATCAACTGTCATGGGCTTGCCTTAGCTATCATGAACTTGGGTCGATAGAGCTAGGGGACGAACTGATTTTCTTGTTATAATCCGCCGTCGTGTTCCAAACGGCGTGATCGACAATATCGCCCGTGAAGATGGCGAAGGATGCATCAGGTGCAATCTCCATCATGGCTTCGTACATGCTATCCTCCAACGTCTTGGGCGCGTCACATCTGTGATCTCCAAACGGCCCGGCGGGCGACTCATTGTTACAGGGCTTGTCCTCATCCGTGTAAGACCTTTTTGTTTGCAAATCCTCAGCAACCAAACTTGCCCGTGGACCGGGACAAAAACTCACCTGCAGCAAATCGGCTTCTTGCAATCGGTGTTGGCGCCTTCTTCATATAATGGGTCGATGTGTATGTCGGAAAAGTGAATGACCTTGATTGGGGCTTTGCCGCTCGGGCTCGGCCTCCTTCTGGGGCATGAATCTTTGGCCGGTAGGGGGACCTTCCAGGGCTCGAATTTGGGTAGTTCGCAAACGCCTGCCATGGTCGTGCACATGGCGTCGAAGGCCTTGGAGTTGTCCTCGACCCTTTGTAGGACTTGGGCTATGGCATGTGCCTGATGCTTAAAGGAGCCGTGACAGACATCCTTGTCTACATTGGGTATTTCATCGCATTTCCCTTGCAACCACTGGATGAAAGAGTCTGGGCTAGCATTTGCCAGCTTCTTGCCTTCAGACAGGATATCCTATTCAGTGTCACTTGGTCAGCCCTTGCAACGGGGGAGGCTTCGAGAGTCGGCTTAGGGCACCTTGCATCCCGAGCACCCGAACAGGTTGGTGGCAAGGCCTGCTGCTGCGTTCCATGCATCGGAGAAGCCATACTCGTCGGCTGCGGCACCGAGGATGAGGAGGGTGAGGATGATACTGATAAGCATGACTTTGGTTGAAGAAGCGTAACTTGATGGCCAAGATGAATGCAGTGGTCATGCCGTCCCTTTATAAGTGCTAAACGAGCCATGCAATTCTCATGGCTTCATCGATTACGCGATATTCACCGAGTGGGTTCGAATTTCCTACTAGTGGCCTCGTATAACCCGTAGGATCTGATCTTCCCGTCCCTCGGCAGGGTGGACAGGGGATGAAGCGCTGGATGTTACTGGGCCCAGTATATTGTTTTCATAGTCCGGAGCGACAGAAGGGGATGAACGAGGCTGACTCCGGCGACGATTACCGCTAGACGGGTCTTTGCCGAGACATGGGATCCATGCGTGCGGTAGCTCTTCAGGGGGTTAGCTCGATAGGCTCGTCCCGGGGAGATGATCAAACTACTAATCGACGATCATTCACTCTATCAAAGCATGATGTGGATTATATTCATCGACTCTCCATCTAACGGCACGGCAAAGCATCCGGTTTCCCCCCGTCTGCAATCCAGCAAAGGAATTCTGCTTCTGTTAACCTCGACTCAACCACTTCGCCAAGGTTGACCTGATCTGCCGTGCCTCAATCTCGGCGGCGAGTTTCAGAGCAGATGAGTCAAGTTCCCCTTCATCCATGAATCGTGGCAGGTTGGAGATGATGGACAGCTAGAAGACGAAAGCTTACCGTTGAGGCAAACGACACCATCATCAGCATCAACAACCTCGGACAAGCGAATAGACTTGAGGCCCTGGCTACAAGTACATTCAATATCATTTCTCGCAGCCTACGCACCGCATAGACACAAACCTACCTGGGTACCTATGTACAGAGATCAGCCTGATGCCGTGTCAAGCAGCCTTGTCGTCATAGATGTCGATATTCACCCGCCGGTATAGAGTACCGGCATAAAGATGGTCAGACTCAGTCCGCCCGTAGGCGTCCCGTACACGAGTCGAGCGAACACTAGGTCGGTCATCACCATCTGTAAGCCTCTTGCGAGTGGCTCATCCCTTAATCTCCTTGTTGCTTCACTCTCACCGTTCATTCTGTCACCGGAAAATACGCCTTTCCACACACCTGATCCGACGCCTTCTCGCCGGATACGAGCAACATGGACGAGTGGTGCGAAACCCGCGGAGGCCAAGGGGCCGTGTACATGCACATATGGGCAAGGTGAACCGTAGCCATCTACCATCTACCTCCGATGCGATAGATGTTCTGCCAAAATATACATCGCTTCTCCTGCCTCCAGCCGTCTAAAGGAGGGTATCTGTAGCCTTACTTGCCGTATGTTCGCTTGCGGCATCGGAAAGACCGTGTCATGTCAAGATGCCCACTCATATGTCATTTGAACCATCAAAACTTTCCATCACGTCTTCCGCGCGTCGTCGCTTATACCGGGAGGAAAACCACGCAGCTTGCCATGGGCATACGAGATCCGCCAGGTCCAACAAAATCCCCGGACTCTTCCAGTTCGCTGCTCGAAAGGGTACGAGACAAAATCCGCTAAGCCAGAAAAGATCCAAGCTGGATTGAACCACGTCCGCGGCGAAGGCGCCGTGATGGTCGGGCAAATATTCGTAAACTATAGCGTAGTAAGTTTCGTGCCCCGAGATTTCACGCCTAAGGCCGTCAATCTGTATTGCTCGGGGCCGTAGATGGGCGCGTAGAGCGTAGAGCTGCTCACTCTCAACCGTCGTCCAGCCAAAGGCTTTTCTCGTCTGTGGAAGATTGGAATAGTTGATGGCGCCAGGCGTATCTCGGAACCGCTGCCGACGACGACCCTCGTCAGAAAAGGCGTGTAGATTTTGCAGCGCTCCGCGAAGCGTTTTCGGCTCGGGGTTGAGCCAAATCGACTCGGCGTCTTGCTCGACTGCGAGTCGTATCATCTGAAGTATCGAAGCATTTTGGCACTCCCGCTGAAGAGCCCAATACTGCGTATCTCCAGGAGCTTGGTTATCCCAGAACTTTGGTTGTCGTTAGCCAACCGCCGTGACTGCGCTTGCAGATGAAGACATACTACTTTGAGCGCAACGACCTGACGGCCAATTTCTGCCTTCCACACGATGCCATCCATACCATAGCCGAGAAGCTTGATGAAGTTCAAATTACCTTGTAGATTACAACGCTTTAGCAAAGGGCGACGGAAATCTGCCCAGGCGCATGTGATTGTGGTCTCGTCCATCAGCCTCTCATCGCGAAATGGCTGCTGCTTCTCCTTTTGGTATCTCCTGTCGAAGTCGGACACGAACGAGCTGGGTTCTGGGGGGCGCCACTGTATACGCTCGAATAACGACATGATTCTGGCTTGTGTTTTGCATCTCATGGCGTTTCCGGCGAGATGTCGTTTCCCTTGGCCAGGCTTAGTAAGCTCTGCTTGATTGCGGCTGGACCGGGCTGCCTACCACAACCTTGTGGTTGCGCCCTTGTATGTAGAAGCCACAAGTTCACCATGGACCACATCACCGTGGTCCAGCAGCACTCACAGAGGTGTTGAGAGGTTTAGTTCATCACTGTAGCCGTCCCACGGCAAACTTGTCATGGAGAAGCCAAGGCGTCAATTCAGAAGCAACTAATCAAGGATGGCTTTATGAGTCTTGACAGTGACATGTTCGCACAGATGGGACGTTAGTATCCGTATTTATCCCCCATCTCAAAGACATTACGTTTAGAATAGAACAAGGGCTTCATTCTCTAGCAAGCCTCCATCGCCAGTCCATGTGCGGATAAGCGGCATGCAAATGATCCTGTACTTCTCCGACGCCGCTCGACTTCATGGGAGAGCTGGGAAGGACTAACCGCCGGTTGGGTCGGTATGAGAGAGCGAGGGAAATGCTCGAAACGGTCATGATGGCCTGACAAGGTCGAATTCCAAGGCGCGCTCGGCGTCACGTATCGTCTCATGCATCGCCTTGAAGATGCCAAGTTGGCCTTTTCCAGACAGTACGCTCGAGATGCAGATGTGCAGAGCTATAGGTAACCTCGGCATGGTGAACTACCAGCTGTCTCAACAGTACGAGGATGAACAGCTGCTGTATACGGCTATAGACCAGCTTAAACAGCGAGTTGAGACATGTAGAGAGCTGGCAGAGAGGCATTCGCAGCATCAATATAACGAAGCCTCGAAAAGCCTTCTACAGACCTGGAGAGTCATCGGCCTTGGACGTCTATCCCTATGCTACTATGCCCTAAACAATGCCAATGAAGCTACCAACACGGCCCTTGCCGCTCACCGGCTAACCAAAGACTCACCCGACGCGACGGTAAAGGCCATAACGCGCTTCATCTACAGCCGTACCTTGCTCCTACGGGGCCTCCGTAAGGAAGCGCTCAGCCTTTTCAAAACGCCACGAACATGCAGCCCAGCCATAGCCTTCGCCAAAGAGCCGTCTCGGGAACACAGGACGTAGCTCAAAGAGCTGGTCGACATCGGAGCCGACATGAACATCGTAGACCAAGACGGCTACACCGCCCTCGACCATGCCATCTTCAACGGAGACGGCGAGACCGAGGCCCTACTTCTCACGGGCCTGAGAAAGAACGCCCTGCAGAAGATAGATGTTCAGCTTACGGATTCCCGTCTTCGGAAGCTGTACCGCGAGCTGTTCCAGGAGAAGATGCTACCCGTCCTTCTGACCGGCGGACCGGATTGCCTACAGCGGCTGAGACGTACATACGACCAAGTCCTCGCCTCGGACGAGTCTAAGAGACAAGTCTTAGACAGTCTCAAGTATGTGCCGTGGCTTCACTTCTCTTCATCTGGAAGGCTTCCTTCCTTCATCGACGGAAAGGTGGTGGAATGGGGAAACTGCACTTCGTCGGCAGACTTTCTCATCTTCATCCCCTACCGCTGGAGGACCGACGACGTCTCCTCTTTTCCAGATGACGAGCATCAGACGCAGTATCTGAGAATGAAGGCTGCGGTGGAAGAGCTGCTACGTCTTCACCCATCAATCGACCGTCACAAGGTCGGCATCTGGGCGGTATCTGAAGCAAAGAACCTTTGTCAACTTGTCTCACCTGGAGAAGGCTGACATTAGACAGGACTACGCCTGCATCGACCAGACTGATCCGGGCCATGGGGTGAGCGCTCTTCGACTCATCATCGCCCAGTGCGACGCCATTATCAGTCTCGTCGATGACGATTACTACGACCGTGCCTGGTGCTCGGTCGAGGTTTCCATGGCACAGACTCTTAGAAGATCGCATGGATTGCACATGTGGTATGAGCAAGTTGCTGGTGATGGCAACTCAGGATGGAGGCTCGAAGAAGGCCGGAGTCGAGAGTTGAGCGTCAACGACAAGGAGCTCACCTATGAGGATGATCGGCACAAGATTAACTTCTTGGAGAGGCAGAGCAGACTCTTGGGGTGAATGACAAGGCTCATACGGATAGTCTTCTCCTCCATCTCCCTCATCGATCATTACAACGCTATGCCATGCCGCTCAGCCGCAGCACGCCATCTGCTGTAGTATCAACGACTCGACATAGGCACACACCGCTTCTCTCGTACATACGGGTGAGTCGACCTCTTCCACCATGCAGCTCAATTCAACCGTCCTCTAGCCACAGTTACCTATCTATGGAGGGCCTGTGATGAACTACATACATGCACAGACTTGTTGGCCTCGTACCCTCCGAAATAAACCCTCTCAACCAAGGCAGCTAGTCCCGGGACTTTTGAAAGCCCCTAAACCACATCTGCAGTTTGACCCGGAGCCGGAGCCCTGTCCTAAGCGCAGGCAGAGCGCTCCTTGCTTATCACCGCACGCAAGGGAAACTTCGTGCGGTTCTTGTAGCGGCAAAGACCCGAGAAGGACCTCGCGTCTTTCCGCCTCATCCTCTGCCACCACCGTCACCACGACAACCACTAAAACCATCATCAACACATTCTCCTCAGAATCGACAAAACAAAAACAGAAGTGACGCGGCGCGGCGTCTGTCGTGGGGCCGAAGCATCAACCCTCTGGTCGTGTCACCACATGCGCAACGTCAAGGATGAGAGAGCATCGCTCACCCCCGAGAACCAGCTCGGAAGCGACTCTGGTTTCTGTCATCCCGTCTGATGCGTGAAGAGTGGTTTCAAAAGAGCGACTGAGTAATAGACATCCGCACAAGACGAGGAGCCCAATTTGCGATGAATGTCCATACCATGGTAGAACCAAGAGAAAAGACGCGCTCAGCGAACGACGATGCCGTTCCGACGCTGACTCCGCTTCACGTAACGAGGAGGCTCCATCTCGCTGTCGCTACCGCTGCTAGAGCAAGACGACTCTTCTCCAAAGCCGCAACGCTGACCGCCACAGTCAAGCTTGACACGCTCGCCCTTGCGGGTGATGCCGTAGCGCTCGCAAGTGCAAGAGCTGCAATCCGAGTTGGGCGTGCTGTATCCCGAGCGAGAAGAGCTGGGCGAAGAGCTGTCGGAGCGGTAGGAAAGCGAAGACGAGCCGGAAGACGAGACGGGGGACATGCCCAGGTGGTGCTGGTAGCTGGACTTATCGTCCTCGAAGCCGGCGCTGCCGAAGCGCGCCGTCAGCTCCTCGAGAGTCTCGTCGTCGCAGTAGTCGGTGTCGAGGATGTGCTTGGCCACGTGAGGAGACACGGGCTTCGGCGCCTTGATCTGCGAGACGGAGAGAGGTCGTCCCTTTGGGATGTCGACGGAGAGAGAGCCTCGACTGCTTCGCGAGGAGCTGTGATCTTTGGACGAAGACGAGGTCCGGTGTTCCTTGGAAGACGAAGACGAGGACTGGTGCCGAGACGAAGTGCTCCGGCTGCTTGACTTGTGAGACGACGAGGAAGAAGTCTTCTGAGACGGCTGTTTCTTATCCGAAGGCACGTCGAGAATGTTCAACTCCCGTCCGGTCGTGGGCTCCGTGGTAGAAGCGACGCCAGGATTATGAGCAACATGATAGCCGTCAACAATATAGTAATACCAGTATCGCTGACCAGCCTCCAGCGTCGCATTCTGAAACCGAAAAGTTCCCTTCCACGTCCCAGACTTGGAAGAAGACCGATCCTTGGACAAGGGAAGCTGACCGACGTAACCGTCCCAAGAGCCAAGAAGGTGAACCGTCTTGACGCCAGACGAGACGCGAAGAGAAAAAGAGAGCTGGATGGCCGACATTGTTTCTTTTTTGACTTGAAGTTATGACGGTTTCTGAGATTGAAGTTGACAAAAAAAAGTTGCCAGACGAGCAAGGGGAAAAGATCCGAGAGTAATTGTGATATTAGACGACGACAAACCAGGTGCTGCTTTCGTTACGAGAAGCGTTTTGATGTTGAGCACGGGGAAATGATGAAGTCGCAAGAAGACGAGCGTAGATTCACACCAAAGAAACGTATAGAAGAGAAGTTCAAAAAAGGGGGAAAATAAATAAAGAGACTCTCTTCTCGTCTTGAAGCTGACCGGCAGCAGATTCTGAATAAGTGACGATGCAAAAACTGCCTTGAGCTTAGAAGTGTATAGGTTTGAAGACGAGAAGGGAGTTGATTAGAAGAGGAAAAAAAAGTGTAGAGAACCAGCTCCACGAGAAACAAGACGAAGAGAAAGAGAAGGGGGAAGAAACAACCACAACCAAGAAACGGATCAACAATTGACAAGACTTGCTAAAGAAGAAGAGAAAGAAAAGAAGAGAAGAAGAGAGAGAAGGGGGGGGAAACTCTGCGAGGACTTATATTGATATCTCGATGCTTTGCTTGCTAGACTTTTCCTCCCCAGCCACCACCACACCACCTCCGCTCCTGTAGCTGCAGAAGAGGGCTACACGGGCCGAACACACGGCTGGGGGCCACCGACCAATGACGGGAGGCAAGCCATGGGAAGGGGGGTCCGGCGCTTAGGGAGTGTGGGAGGATCGCGCTGCATGAGGCCATTGGGTGGCCCGTCAGCGTCTAGGCGTGGGCCGTCATTGGGTCGTTGGCGGTAGTGTCGTCGTCATTCGACGCACATTCCAGGATCACGGCTGCGTGAAAAGATGCGAGTGTAGTCACTGTGAGTGTCTGTTGAGCTTGGTGAGGAACTTGTCCGGTAGACTCGGCATTATTTGCTTCCCCCCTTTCCCGCGTGAACATGTTCTGTCGAGGTATGTATGGCATCCGCAATCACTGTGCATCTCCTTGACGGCACGTGCCGGGATTTCTTTTTCTTGTTTTTTTTCTCTCCTTTCGCGCCGTTTGCGCGCTGTCCCGACCGATTGTGTCATGAAGGCGTTTCTCCTTTCGCTTGACCTCCCTCTCGCTCTCGCCAACTCCCATGCGTACCGAGTCACATCTCCCATCCCGCTCTCGATATTCCTTCTCGTCCCGTAGATTTCCCTTAGATAGTTTCGTCGTCGGCGACGGCAATCGAGAGGATCATCCATCCATTTTGGTGTCGCCGTTCTCGTTGGCGTCGACGCCGCGAATCCACAGCACGTTGTTGCACCTATCACGAACCAGTCATGTAAGTGAAATAGATATCTTTCTGGACCCGGAGAATCCGCGCACCGAATCAGAACCTGTCCGAGGTGACCTCCTTCAGTGCCGCCCGTGTACTCCTTGGTCGACTCGAGCTGCAGATTCATGTAGCTGTCGATGGCCTTGAGCTGGCCGCGGTACTCCATCTCGCCCCATTTGAGGCGCACCGATACCGTCTTTTCCACCAGGGCGGTGAGCATAGGTCGCGGGTTTATTGGGACGAGACTCATTGTGGTGTTTGTGTGGATAGAGGATGTGTTGCTTGTCTATCGCGAGGCTGAAGCCTGTGACGAGGCTTGGCTGGATTTTCACGCGCCGCGATATCGATGTGATTACATACGTATATGCATAGATGCATATTCGTGAAAGAAGAAGAAGATCGAGTCATGTATCTAACGAGTTTCCCCTTATCTTTCCGTCCGAGATGTAGATAAACGGTATATCAAGGTGGGGGCATCAGGCACTGCTATAACCCTGCCACTCCCACACAGCGCACCTGCATAGAGGCACGGGGAGGGCTACCCGGTCTTCAACTTGAAGTGGAATATACATACGGCCTCAGAGATATGTGTCTAGATACTCACTTACGACATTCCGTTCGCTTTCTCCCAGGCACTGGTCAGATCAGTCGTCAAGTTGCCAGTGATTCTTCTCAGTCCATCTTTGCTTCGTCGACACATAAAAACATGCTTGGCCACGTTCGCACGGCCAATCAAGACTCATGCATCCTGCAATCTGCATTTTACCGACCATCGGCGGTGGCTTGACCCTCTTTGACTTTGTTTTTCCACTTCGAATTGTGCGGTGAGACTGTGCAACACCACTCACGCATATTCCATGGCAGCGATGTTATGGCGCAAGAACTACACTACATGGAGGCAGGGTTGCAGGCCTACCGTGCCTACTGGGGGCCCTATATGGCGGCCTACCGATGGCTCAGCCAATAGTCCGACAAGAGTTTTCTATCGAGTTTTCTTCCACGTCAGCTGAATGCCGGGGTCTCTTTTGTGCGCATATAAGCTTACGTCCTCGTCGTTTGTCGAAGGAGGGGCGATCGGAGATGTCTTTCTCTCAATCATGACGGAATCTAAGCAAGACGAGATGGCAACCATGGAGGAATCCAAGCAAGACGAGATGGCAACCATGGAGGAATCCAAGCCAGACAAGATGGGAACCTTCATGAAATCCGAGTCAGAAGGGATAATCGCCATGGAGCTCCATGATTACAGCTTCTACTCCAGAACATTCTTTCAAAGGGTTAACGAGAATTCTCCGGTCCGTCCCTACTTGACGTTTAAGACGAAACCTGGGAGGCCTCAGCGCTTGATCGTCAGGATCTGGTCGCATGATCAAGGTAAGTTCGGGGAAGTCGCGTGTAAGTTCTGTGCGTTGATGTTGATGCAGGGTGGTGCAACCCTGACTTGGAGGATAATAACGACGAATATGCCAACTCCTGGACCTGGTTCGCCTTCGGTTCAGTGCCAGAGGCGGATCCTGAAGAAGGCGAGATTCCCTGCCAAACCCTACATGATTTTCAGAGAAATCCCCGAGCCAGGAGTGAAGAGGTTTGCCATGTCAACGAATGGAAGATTGGCGTCCCGGTCAAAGCAGAAGACAAAGATGATTCTCGTCCGCTAGATAACTTCTTGGACTCTTTAGCAGCACCTGGAACGAGCCGAGAAATAGGCATCTTCCCCATGGCGCGTTACCCTTACTGGGAAAATCATGTGTGGAAGGTAGAAGTTGAGGTTCGAGACTGGTATTACGAACGAACCATCAAGCAGGACAGCCGACACATTATTACGACACGACCGGTTAACCCCGATGAGACATCGAGATTGAGTAAGCTACTCAAATTGAGAGTCCAAAAACCGACGGACGCAACACCGAAGCAGCTGATAGATTACATGAATGAAAACCGACGTGATAATTCGGTCGGGGCCACCAATCGAGTCAGGTACATCGTGAACAGCCTCCCCTTCGATCATCCAGTCAGACCGGTGTACCTAGGTCACCTTGCAATGCGTCTCTCCGAACGTTATCACAGGATGGGTGTAGAAGAGGATCTGCGACTGTCCATCAGCCTGTACAGGCAAGCCGTCGCCGACATTCACCTCAGCGAAAGGGACCGATCGATTATTCTACTGAGTCTCGGGAATGCGCTATGCGACCGTTTTCGACTCTCGCATGCTATGAGGGACCTAGAAGAGGCTGTTAACCTAATAAGAAGTGTCATTGCTGAAGCTCCTCCCGATGATTCGCCAGGACTGCCGGAAAGATTGATATCTCTTGCAACTGTCCTGCAGGAGCACTATCATTATCCCAACCTAGGCACGATAGGGGACTTAGAAGAGGCCATCACTGTCGGCAGGGAAGCCATCGCCGCCATTGCCCCGGACAACCCGAATTTTTCTTATATCTTGGGCGTTCTTGGGTCATGTCTATTTGATTACTACAATTACAATCAGGAGCCAAAGCACCTGGACGAGGCTATATCCCTATGCAGGCAAGCTATATCGACTCCTTCAGTGAAAGGTCAACGATCGAGATGGTTGACCGACCTCGGCGGATACCTCGATGAAGGCTATCGCAGAACGCAAGTACAAGAATATCAAGATCTAGCAACGGAATACTTCCTCTTATCGCTTCGCTCTGAAGGAGGGTTAGGCGGTCGTATCCGTGCTGGCAGCAAACTTCTTTCCAGGCCTAATATCCTTCAGCTAGGCCCTCAGACATACAAAGATGCCGCTATAGCTGCTGGCTTGGTTCCGAAGCTTTTCAAGCATAGTAGCTCAATCGCGGACAACAGAAATATTCTTTCAGCGGCCGTGGGCATAGCATCCAACGCTGCCGCCATTGCTTTGCATTTCCACCAAGGTCCGGGAGCAGCTATCCAATTGCTTGAGACTGGTCGCGGTGTCCTGATCAACCAGACTAGTAACCTCCGAGCTGATTTATCGGAACTTCGGAGCCAACGTCCGGAGCTGGCTCATAGTTTCGATGGGCTGAAAAATAACCTTGACGTGCCCAGATCAAATCACGTCGTCGCCGCCGATGATTCCCCATCGCTATTCTCTGATATGGACCAGCGCCATACTGATGCAGGGCAGATGCTTAGACTTCTGAGAGAAATCAGGAAGGAAGATAGATTTACTCGGTTCTTGGAGCCTGCTACTGACGACGATATGCGTCGAGCGGCATTCCTGGGTCCGATTGTGATTCTCAACGCGAGTATACATAGATGCGACGCTATCATAGTCCAGGAGTCCGGTATTAGAGCTTTGGAGCTGCCTGACCTGACTTTGGCAGCTATCCAGCAACAAACGGATCACATACAGTCGATGAGAACCCTGGAATGGCTCTGGGATAGCGTTGTTGAACCGGTGCTTGACGCCTTGGGCATCGTTCGTCCTCCGCTAGAGGGGTACTGGCCTCATGTCTGGTGGATCCCGACTGGCCCCCTGACCAGGTTTCCGATCCATGCGGCTGGATATCATCTAGAGTCTGGCGGCAAGAGAACGGCAATCGACAGGGTCATCTCATCTTACAGCTCGTCGATCAACACAATCATCAGGACACGCCAACGGAGAATCCGCAAAGTAAACGAGCAGAATAGTTCGGTCGTTGTCACCTCGATGCAATCAACCCCAGGCCTAGGCTTCCTTGCCAACACAGATAACGAGATCAGTGCCGTTCGAGAACAGTGCATGTTAGAGCCCTTAGGCTTGCCGGTGGTGTCGCCAAAACCCTATCGTGACGATGTAATGGCTGCGTTGCCGGCCTGTCGCATCTTTCACTTTGCCGGCCACGGTCAAGCTGCCGAAGACCCCCTCCAGAGCTTCCTCTGCCTGGAAGATTGGAATAAACGCCCTCTGACGGTGACAGGCCTTATCGAGACAGACCTAGGCCACGCCGGTTTCCCCTTCCTCGCCTACCTTTCAGCCTGTAGCACGGGGAGGAATCTAGACCCAAATATAGCTGACGAGAGCCTTCATCTCACGAGTATGTTCCACTTGACGGGGTTCCGGCACGTCATTGGAACTCTCTGGGAGGTCGACGACTCTCTCTGTGTGGACATGGCGAGGATGGTGTACGAGTCGCTTGGCGTCAACGGACTGAACGATGCTTCCGTTAGCATTGCTCTGCATCACGCTATTCGGGCGGCTCGGAGGAATTGGCTGATGGAGGAGGTGGTTGCGAGGGCTAGGAATCGAGAGGCGGATGGGATGAAGAGCGGCGAGGAGATACTGGCCGAGGTGGAGGCTGGGATTCGAGATGTGAAGCTTTGCAGCGATGAAGTGTACAAGGCGCCGCTTTGGGTTCCTTATATTCATTTCGGAGCTTGATTTAGGTGTGTTGTAGATTGTTGAGTCTCTGATGATAGTGAATCTCCTCGCTCTTGTTTGGTAAAGGAGGAAGACTTGAAACTTGGTGAGATGTACATATGCTCTGCAGTGCTCATACACGTAGTTTGATCCCAGCAGGCGAGAGACGAGGCTAGAATCTGCGATTAAACGGGCTGTAACATGTCGCGGAGTCATCGGGAGTCATCGACGCCTTCCAGATCGCGTGGTAACTTCAATCTCGAGTCGTGAGACGCGTTCTTGATATACGTATGGTTCTCTTATTAGGCTTCCTCCAACCAAGTATCGTAGGGAAACATGTGCCACGCTTGCATCTACTTATCTACTGCGCCTTAATTGATTCATTCGGCATACTTTCGAAAGGTTCGTCAGGTGCGCATCGCGGCCTTTGAATAGGGTCGGCGCGGTCTCGGGGTAGGTCGACACGGCCGCGGAGTAGGTCGACCATGATCGAAGGATCAACCGAGACTGAGTCACCGAGGAAAACGACTGCAAGCAATTGAAGGCGATGAAGCATTAGCGGAGCTTAGATGTGTTCTGGGTTTGTTGGTCTCGATTGCTGCCTGTTGCTGGCTGCCTATTTTCTGGCTTCATATCGATGAGAGGAACAGAGAAGAAGGAAGACGCATATAAGAAGGGCTTTGATTCTCTCTAGTTATGAGAAACGGACATCAAGAAGACACACTTGGCTCTCTCACATTCATAAAACATCACCGTCTAAAGAACTCAGCTCGGCATCTCAACACACCTTGGAAGAAGCAGCCAGAGACCTCCTCCTCCATCAGCAGATTAACATTGCGAGCAGTCGTCACAACTAGGGATTCGAGAGATGACCTGCTACTAATTAAACGAAGATTCAAAGCCAACAACCACCAAAAATGTGTCTCTGGACCCGTTTCCAATGCCCCTGCGGCCGGTTTGCCCATGTGCTCACCTCTATTTGTGCCAGGGGTTGGCATAATCCGAAGGAATCAACCGTCTTCGTTATACATGCGATAGATGTGCCGAAAAACCAAGGTATCTCAAGAGGATGACCTAGAAAACCTAGGTCATAGGGGATAAGACGGAGAGAGAGAGGCACGGTCAGGGGTTCGGGTGAGATATCATGAAGAATGGTGCGAGCAACTGAGGCAGACACCGAGACGTATATAGATAATAGGCCCATGATGGGAGATGAGAGTCATGATGGGCACCGGGTTGGGGTATGAAGCGGGCATCCTTTTCACTCCCTCTTTCAACTTCTTGACCTTGTCATCTTGTTGGGATTCACTCGTTTATACTAGCTGTTGCCACCATGTATGTTGGTTCCTTTTGACGGGTAGGAGGGAGGTCGATGGAAACAGCCAGTCCTTTATCTACATCCACCATCCACACGGCAGTAGAAGAGCTGATAACGCGTTACGCCGCCGTATCAACTCTGAGTAAATGATGTGCTATAAGCTGATCTTGCCTCGTATTGGTGTGTGTTTGTTTGTCCTCAGATATAGATACATAACGCTTTCCACAGCCAGAAAGACGAACAGCAGTCCCTCAACCCCAGACACTTTATGACGAAAAGGACACCTATGTCTTCCTCCAAGATACAGATCCAATCAAGGGACAAAGAAAGTTTAACGACGAGCCGAAGCCTACGCTTTTAAGATTCCTCGTTGTATGTATGTGCATGACTCGCTGCGACTTCACAACTCGGGAGAGATGGAACCCAAGAGAGGAAACCATGGGTTTATACGAGTTAAAGGGTATGAGGTTGGGATGTGTTGTATAAATTGCCTGGATTCCTCTACTCTTCAGTCTCTTCAGTTTAAGAAACTCTTCCTCTTCCAACCTTGTACAACATGCGGTGGACAAACGTCGTCGTTTCCGTCGCGTCTCTGTGCCTCTCATGCCTGGCATCTTCTACTCCCTCGAGCCTCACTTCCATCTCCCGTCGGAATGGCGGAACAAAGCAAGAGAGCGTCCGCTACCTCTACCGCGGAGCCAAACGATCCCCTCAAGAGATCAGGGCTCGAGGCGGTTTCAGGCCTCTCGGTCCAAACTGGTCAGACAACCCGCAGGCATTCTCCATCGACCGGCATTTTATCGCCGGCATAGGCGGTTCCGACCTGGATCAGGACTCGTTTGAAGAGTTCGAAACGGCATACGTCTCCTTTTCGCGTGAACAAGCTTTTGCCTCTCGATACGGCAGCTGGCTATACGAGGTTCACGCAACGCGCAACGTGCTGGATCCATCCGACGTATACGTCTATCCGGACGCCGAGGTATTCGCTTTGGGGGGCGTTCGATGGTCTCAAGTCGTTCGCTTTAAATGGCTTCATGATCAGAACTCTGAATGGATGCCGAACCCGGAGTATGCAAAGGATGTCTGGGAGAACTCGCCTGTCAGCGGCACCCAGACCGACGTACCCAAGCAGTTGCTGGACCAGGACGAAGGTAACTGGGAAAAGACGGAGGCTCGAGAGACGGCGATAGAATACATGGGGAGGTCGGATATGAAGGCTTCTCTCGGCGAGTTTCCTCACAGGTTTGAGGCCTATCCTGTCCGTGAAGATATACCAGGCCCCAGAGAGGTTCCTCCGAGGCAGCGAGTAGTATTTACCGAGGAAGAGATCCAGCAGCGAGAAGAGTTCTTCAAGTGGCTCAACATGTGCAAGAGAGACGACTCTTCTTGTCTCTTTGCCAAGGGGGGGAAAGACAAGCTTGCCCTATCCGAACATGACGACTTCGTGCGACTGTCCGAGGAGCTGGCAAGCAAGGATTTCGAGCATCTCGCCATCAAGTTTGGCGTGGCAAAACTCGTCGAGCATCACGAGAAGTTGTCGCTATCCGATCTACACGGTCTTTCCAAGGGATACAAGCCAATAGCGACGTCGACGATCAGGCGTGTCAAGGTATGGGGAGCAAGGGCTCTCACCGTTCCCTTGCTGGGACTTTATGCCAAAGACGTGGTAGACGTCTTCTCCAAGGATACGACTGCCCTCGATCGTGCCGCCGTCGTCACATCCATCGTCCCCTTCGTCGGCTGCGGTGTCCAAGCGGCGGCCAACGTACAGAACCAACAGACGGATCTGGCAGACACGGCGTTATGCCTTGTCGGTGACGCACTGTTGCTCACACCGGCTTGGCCTCTGGGTTTAGTCGTGCATTTCTCGCGCTTCTTCCTCGATGCCGTCCGCGATTACTTTCATATCACGAACCTTTTCCACCAAGATACGGTGAAGAAGCAAGAGACCGAGGGCTGGTTAGCATACTGCGAGGAGGTGAACAAGTACATACAGTCGTCCGTCTTCGAAGCCAATATCCGGACTCAGTACATGGCCGAGTTGGCTGTCGTCGTCTCCAGAGCGTCTCAGGCGAGAGCTGAGCTGATGCTGGGTGCTGAGAAGCTGGTCAGGGCTAATTCCACGACAGAAGAGGCGCGAGAAAAGATCAGAGAGGACGTACGAGATAAGATGGGCTTGATCGAGCAGCTGATATGTTTCCGTGCAGCTTCAACCAAGGAGGGCTTACGAACTACCTTTCGACAGGCGTTGAAGCGGTGGATGCTAAACCAACATGAGCAGTACATGGTGAACTTCTACCGCGCTCTACGACATGAGGCTGTGAATCGTACTTCCACCTCAGAGCTTGGGTTCGTGAAGAGCTTGGATGCTCATGTCCTGGCGATGAAGTCATTGGATGAGCCATCTACTGTGGTTCCGACTGGAACCTTGGATTCACTGGGTCGGGCCATTGATGGGCATATCGACAGGCTTCAAACTCCGTCTCCGTGTCAGGTGGTGTATAAGATTGTTCCGCCAGTTGACGGCTCTGAGGAGGAACTCGTTACAAGTCGACGACGGGCTTAGTTGCTATTCTACACCGATTACATGTGTGATGAGATGAGCGAAGAGACGAGGCACAAGACGCAGAACAGAACACATACATACAAGAGCGAGGCAGAGTAAAGTGATGGTCATAGAATAGAGATCGTATACGTGTCTGATGATAACGATACCCCTACATAGACATCTACCAAGGGAATGACCAATACCTCGTCTTCATCCTAAAATGCCAGGGCCGTTGACCTCGTCGAGACGAAGCCTCAGGCTACCCTACGAATGACAAACCACAACATGTGAGCATCATGTCCAACAAGCTGGCTCATCCGCGGATCAGACGGCAACTCCGTGACGCCGACGTCCCAACAAGTTCCCGTTGCTTCGCCCACCTCCGTCCACAGTTGCCTCCAGCTCTCAGCGGTATGCATATAACATTCCATTCCAGGAATGCCGCCTACTTTCTTGGCAATCTTGTTCCCTACTGTCCGGCCGACGAGAAGAGCGTCACCCCTCGGCTTGAACAAGGTGATGATGCGTTTCGCAAGCTGGGCGTGTTGATGCCAGGGGAAGAGGTGGAAAAGAGACTGGGCACTGACTATCCCGAGCTCGGCCCCCAACTGCTCGAGGTTAGAATCTAGATCTAGGATATCGGCTTGGATGAATTTGCACTTGAGGCTGTCTCTATCGCGGAAGACTTCGTAGCCCAGATCGATGAATCTCATGTCCAGATCGCTGCCGTAGACGTTACTTTCCGGAACTCCATCCGCAACCTGAGAACGCGAAACGTCAGTCTTTCGTGAGATGCAAGCAAGACCTACGTCTTGTCGGTTACCGACCAGTTTCCGCATGTCCTGTCCGAGACAGCAACCCAAGTCGAGGAACTTCTCGCCCGAGATGATCCGTTGCTTGACCTCGTCGTAGCACGGCAACTCTGAGATGCCGAAGTTGAGAAACCAGAAGAGACCGATACACGGATAGGGCAACTGTAGGAGACGAGTTAGACCCAAGTCAAGGCTGGTGCAACTGATATGATGTATGAAATGTAGAATCTTACAATCTTGAAAGCTTGGTCTTGCTGGTTTTCCCTCCCTCCCATTTAGCACCAGTAACCCCTACTGTGTCATCGGCAATGCGTACCAGATACTTGACATGTCTGACGACTTGATGCGGCGGCAGTCCGCTGTATCTTTCGAAGACCTCTCTGGCAGGCTGCTGTAGTTCATGCTCTTCCAGGTCCTTCTTGAACCAGGTAGGCTCTCCGGTCAAGAGGACGTTTGGTCGAGTTTGAGTTGCAGCCATTTTGAAGGGGGTGGGGGAAGATGGTAGCAGAATGCGGCTCGCAAGTTGCAGGATGAACATGTTCAGTATCACGGCTTTTTATACATACATCTTACCAGCTATGGAACCATCTTACAAGTGAAACTCTTTTCCCTCGCGTAATGACTTCTGGAAGCGAATCGAATCAAAATCTCAAAGTCCCTTCTGCATGCAACTCTTGAGAAAAGGGGGCTGTCTGTTGAGAGGGCGGCAACCCTGCCGGTCTGCTGAGCCCGGGAGACTTTAAAGGGTATTACTTGCAGTTCCGGCCTGGTTAGACCTCTAAGCATCTATTGCTCTGAAAAGTCTATCCAGTGAATGTCTAGACCTAAGCAGATACTCGAGGGATGAAGCCAAAAGCCGTCAATGTCATAGGTGGCCCGTCTCAACTCTTCAGACTCAAGCTGAATCTCAGCCAGTGACTTTTGAAGAATAGCAAATACGCGTAAGCGGTCATCATTGGCAAGCTCTAGACGGTCCGAAGGCCGACTTTAACGTGATAGCAGCCGGCCGATGACAGCCTCCCTGAAAGATGGGAGCAAATCGATGACCAATTGCTCTCTCTGCTTGGGGTCTCGACGAGGTCTAAGTTTGTAAGACGAAATCTTACCACGTCATTCGTAAAGATGCTTCGGCCAGTCGGATGCTTTGACAAATGGGATTGAGTAAGCTGGTGTTTCAAGATTGAAGCTTGAGTTTCGTCGTCATCGTAGGACGGAGAGATAAATACGGGCTGGAAGCGAAGAGAGCATGTCGATGGAGGCGACTTGCATGCATTGATATGTACCTACACGTGCATGTTAGGCAAAAGGCCCTTGACCTTGAGACGGCTATAAATGGTCATGTTTTTATCGTTTAACATCTACGGTTATAAGGCTGCCTGCTTCAAAGGTGTGAATGTTGCAAGATGCCCGCGTGGTTGAGTATACATACATACATACATACATACACACGCGTGCTCAATAACTTGGTTCACGATAGCCTCACTCACATGACATGATCACGAACCATACTCTCTCACAACCCATTGACAAAACTCCTCCCATTCACGATCCCACTCTTGAAGACGCATAGCCTTGATGCCAGTCCCCTCCTCGGCCAAGTCGATATCATTCTTCCAGTCATAGTCAGACTGATCCTCAAAGTGAGACCAGCGCAAGCTATTCCTTGCCAGAGCACCCTATACATAACCCCCAAAACGTCAGCAGACGAGACCGCGAGAACGTAAGACCCTTTTCTCAAACTCACCAAGCCCGCCAACCCGATATTGTCAAACGCCTGAATCACCTGATAGAAGTCGAAGCTCAAGCCAGCCGCGTCCTGTCCCAACATGGCAGGGTCATCGTTGCTGATCGACGTCGGCACCCCGTGAGCAACCAGAGCCGGCAACGGATGATGAAGGATATCCGTCGCCAGGCGTAAAACTTCATTCGAGATGGGGCAAACTTCAACCATGATCCTATTCTCAATCGCGTATTGGATTAATCTCGGATGTTTATACAGTGAGAAGCCGTGGCCGATTCGCCGCGTGCCGAGGAGTAGCGCGTCGAAGAGGTTCGAGTCGGTCGAGTTTCCATCGCCGAGAGTCTCGCCGGCGTGGAAGAAGAAGGGGACCGAGACGTTGAGCGCCGCCGCCTCGTTCTGGAACCAGAGAAGCTCGGGCGCCATGTCGGCGAGGCTACGGCCGCGATCCTCCTGAGAGACGACGTCGTATCCGCTGAATAGCTGAGGGAACTTGACCTTTCTCTCCAAAGCCATCTTCATGCCTGTTTGCGTTAATCTTGAACCTCAGCAATCGTTCGTTTTCTCTCTCTCTCTCTGAAGCAAAAGAGATATAAGACTTACTCCGGTTGAGCAACGTCTGATCCCTTCCCCTATAGTCGGACCAAATGACTCTGGCTCCCCAGAAGCGTTTCCCCTTCTCAGTTGCCTTGAAGCGTTCAATCTCATCCTGCATCACTTCCCACCAGACGTCGAGGTCAGGGTCAGCGTCTTGCTCACCGGAGTGGATGAGTTTGCCTCGTATGCCTCCCGCACGAATCTCAACCCAATTGACGCCATCGTCAACGAGGCGAGTGAAAAGCTGACGGTAGAAAGTACGGACGATGGGTTCATAAGAAAGCAGCGTCCCGGCCGTGCCGAAGAGCGTTTGGAACCGTCTCCATATCTGATCTACCCCGAGCTCGTGCTGGGTTGCTTGCTCGGGTGAGATGACCAGCTTGGACATGGCGTATTGGAAGAAGCCATCCTTTCCACCGGGAAAGCTTGAAGCGACCGCCTTGACGAAGACGGGCGTCCCGGGGACATAATCAGTCGAAGTTATGGCAAAGCTGCCGGCCATGGTGGTGTTGATGTGTGAGAAGGAGATGGATGCGTTGTGACGAGCCTCCTCCGTGTCCAGGCTTTGAGAGGCAGAGACGACCATGCCGGGTGTGTGGAAGACGGCTTCCAGCAGGACGCCGTAGGGGAGCATCGCCGTCAGGTGAGCGTGTAGCAGCGCTCCCTTTGGCATGCGTTGGACGATGGTCCACAGCCTCGTCTTCTTGATGTAGGGACGAGCAAGGGGGAACATGAGGCCGGCGAATCTCTCCTGCGTGTCGTTGGCTTCGGAAGAAGACTGACGCCAGAAGTGCTGGATCTCATACTGCCGGATCTTGCGAACGATGGTATCTGCCCGGACGGCCGTAGGCGACATCCGCCGCTTGAAATCTTGGTCTAGCAGAACATGAGATTCAGCGACGAGATGAGGGAACTGGGAAAATCACAACCATACCTTGACGCTGACTCTCCTCCAACTTAATCATGGCATCCCGAGCAAGCATGTGCTCGGTAACAGCGGCGCTATTGGCGCCGGGGAAAGGACTCCATTCTCTGGCGACGGCGTTGAGAGCCAGGCCTAGCAAAAGGCCAAAGAGAAGCATCATGGGTCAGAATCTGGAAGATACGCCAAAGGCATAGCTCCGAGAGCGTTGAGCGGGAAGGGAATGAGGAGGAGAGGGGAGCTCAAAGGTAGCTTCATATAGACTTCAGAGCGTCCCTTGTTCGTATACTCGATCTCATGACTTCAAGACAGGTCTGATACGAGGTCAAGCGGCGCGGAAGACTCAGACGGGCCGTCGGGCGTCAAGTCCTCGTTCAGGAAGACGTATGTACATGTCGTGGTATTCGATCCGACGGCGTTGCGATACGCTCCGGCCGAGATAGGCTTCGTGGTGCGACTTGTAAATCTTATATGATGAGGTGTTGTGTGTATGTAAGTTGTTTGACCGTGAGTCTGAAACTCTGCTATCTGTGCAGAGTATCGTGAACAGAGTTTCGATAGAGGAGAATCCTATAAGTGAGCGTGTGAAGAATATTCCCTGGAAAGGTGCCATGTTTACTAGTTGGCTTGATATCAATTCGATCGAGGAAGCGTCTAAGAAAGAAACTCGATAGAACGTAGTCATGATCATCAAGTTCTTTATATATGTGTTCGACTCGACCCGGAGAGCTCTCTTTGGCCAAGATTATAAACTCGGCGATTTATATACCGCAACCATTATTACTCCATTTCGCTTTCTAACACGACCGGCCATAAACTTCATTTTCATGCTCCGTCCCTTGTCGATGCCCGTTTTACCCTTTTCGAGTATAGTATCGTCAGTATATAGTCATTCAGCCATCGGAGACTTACATACTACTATCAGAATCTTAGAGGGATTCTATCGGAATCGGAAGGTTACGTAGAACAAAGAGTAAGTAAAGTAATTAAGTTATATATATAATAGAGTGCAGATAGGTATATATATATAAACTAATAGCTCTGCCCCCGACCTTTTAGCTCGGAGGCCTTCTTTATATATATAAAAATAATAGGCCTTTAAGAGAAAAGCTCTATATAATAGAGAGGCTAGTTTCTAAGCTAGCTATCTGCTAAGAAATATTATAAGCCCGTTACCTAGGAAGTTAATAGAATATTACTTAGTAATAAAGCTCTTCCGTAAGGATTTTATATATTACGCGCTAGCTTTTATAAGGATTTCCCTTAGATATTTTACGGTAATTTCTAAGGATTTTATAAGGATTTCCCTTAAATATTTTACGGTAATTTCCGAGGATTTCTAACTATAATTATATAACCTCGGAAACCTTATCGTAAAATCCCTAGGAAAACCTTAGTAGGAAATTACCCGGAAATAAAGTCGACCTTTTACTAGGATTTCCTTATACCCTCTCCTATTTTTACTAGCATATGCCTTTATATATTTTACTAGGATTTCGCCTACGAGAGTTTTTCCTCTTTTTTTTCCTTTCTCCTTAGCTTAGAATTTTTATTTATAGTGCTAATATTATTATTTACTTAATATATTTTATAGCTATAATATTATTCTAAGCTTAAATTTACTAGTAAATAATTAAGAAACCTATACCTTATTTTTATATCCTTATATAAGATAGAAAAGAACTTATATATAACTTAAACTATAATTAGCTTCGAGATATATATCCGGAGCCCCTAAATAAACTTTTAGGCGATTAAGGAGATTTACCTTAGAGACGCCTAACCTTATAATAGAATAAAATATCGGCGAAAACTAAATTACGATAATAGCTACCTTTTCCTAAAATATTACTAATATAACTATACTATAAAAGTAGCGTACGGAGATAGCGTAATTATAAATATAAATTATAAAACTCTAAGGTTAGTTAACTTAGAAAAACTAAAACTTAAATATAGAAAAAACCCGTTAAGAAATATTAACTATATTTAGTATAAATAAAGAGATATTTATCTTAACCGGAAAGGCCGCTTAGGATACCTTTACGCTAATAGCTCCGGTAAGATAGCTAAACCCCTCCTATTCTAACTTTACGAAAATTCGCTATAAGGAGGTAGGTAAGTTTTTAGGTAAAAAAGAGGATTTTAGTACCTTCTTTATAAACTTAAAAAATAAGATAAGGTCCGATAAAATAACTTTTCGAGATAAGTAGGACTAGATAAGTATATTATTTTATATATTAAAAGGGAAAGCTTATAAACTCTTAGAAACCTAATATAACTTAAAGGAACGCCTTTTTTTTAGATTAGCTAAAATAGTCTAATACTTAAAATCTACTTATAAAAATCCTAATAAATTTACCGAAGCTATAAACTAACTTTATAAACTAAACTTCTTATTAATAGGTAAGTAAGAAATTTAAAAGTTCCTCGCGGAGTTTAACTACCTCGTAGCTAAAACTTAAGTTCCCTTAGCTTAGATTAAGTATATACTTTAAGATTATCTACCCGCCGATCTTAACCTAAGCTTTCTTACGAAGGCTAAAGATTTATATATAACGTATAAGGAATTCTACGAGTATATAAAAAACGCTATATTTTATTAAAAAAAGAAGTTAACCTATTAGGAGTTTTTCTATAAAAGCTAAGTAAGTAAGAGGGTTACCCCGGAAAAGTAAAAGAAGATTATAACTATAACTTCTTATTAGAAAAGCTAAGCCCTTAGTAAAAATAAGAAAAAAGTCTATTAGGAAAATAGTACCTATTTTATCTATAGAAAGAAAGGCTATATAGCTAAAGACTATCCTAACTAATAGAAAATAGGGAGAGTTCGTAAAGCTTAAACGCCCCCGCCTAATTCTATTCGATTAGATAACTCTAATTTAGGAAAAAAGTAAAACTATTATAAAGCTTCTTAATAATCCCGAAAATATCGCGTATAGAATAGAAAGTAAAAAAGTTATTTACTATTAATAGCTAAGTTTAAGTTAATAATATTACTCTTTATACTTTTACCTTATATAATATTAAAGTAAACGCCTATCTCTTAGTTAGTTATTATTTCGCGAAGTAAGTAATAAAGCGCTTAGGCGCTAAGCTTATCCCTATCTATCTTATCCCCCTTATTAATTTCTAAGGCTATTAGGCTAGCTCGGTTTATAAGCACCTAATCGTTACCTTAGTAATTAACGGATAATATTTTTCGCGGGAAATCTACTAAGTAACTAACTACGCCTAAGATCTCTTTATCGGCTTATTTTAGATAGCTAAGAAAAAGTTATTACTTAACTACGTAGCTTAGAAACTAGTTTAGCTAAATAACCTACCCGCTCTCGCTAAGTATTTACTCTTAATCTTATTACCTAAGAAGCTTTTTTTTAATAGAAATCTAAACTTAGCGGTCTAAGTAGATACCGAGCGCCGGAACCGCCTTCTCCGTTAGGATAAGCGTAAATATTAGATCCTCTAACGCTCGTAAAGGAAAAAGGACTTTATATAGCCCGCGAAGAAAAAAAAGCTAGCCTAAACCCTTACTAAAAATAACTAAGATACCGATAATATAAATAAAAATATTTTAAGAGAATAACTTATCCGCTAAGTTTAGTAAAACTTTTATTATTTACGATAAGAAAAGATAACCCTATTAATACTTATAATACTTATAAAATTAGAAAATAATAACGATAACCTAATTATAATTATAAAGCTAGGCCTAGCTAGCTATATATATATAGGATAGGAAATCCTATTCCCTTAAAGTAAAAAACTTAAGTATATTACTTATATATATAATATAATCCCTCTAGCCTTAGCGTATCTTAAAGGATTTTTTAGTAAGAAGAAAGCTTATATTTTAGCTAGTTCCTAACCTAGCTATAATATTATTTTAAAACTTAAAAAGCCCCTAAACTTAATAAAACCCCCTTTTTATAAGACGCCCGTAAAATACTTACTATTAGAAAAGGAAACTATTAACTATTTACTTAAGATTAGGTTTATTAAGCTAGATACTAGCTTTTACGCCGCCTTTATTCTCTTCGCCCTAAAGCTATACTTAATAGCTTAACGCTTCTATATTAACTACTAATAAATAAATAATTACTTAAAAAGTCGGATCTCGCCCGCTCCCTTTTTAGAAAGTACTATATTTAGCTACTAAGAGGCGAAATAGTTCTCGAAAATCGATATTATTTAAGCGTTTTACTATCTCTATCTTAACCCTAATTTTAAGTACCTTATAACTTTCTATATAAAGTTTAGTATATTCCGCTAGCTTATCCTCCTATTTAGCTTTAAGGTAAAGCTTACTTAGTTTTAGAATTTTATTAACGCTTAGCTTTATAACCTCCTTAACCGCTATATAAGTACGTACGCCGATAATATATTAATTTACTTAGATAGCGAAGAAGCGGAATATTAAGAGGAATACTAAGAAATAATTTAGCGCCTATACTAAGCTAACTTATAAAGGGATATCCGAAAATTAAGGTTTAATATTATAAAAATTAACTACCTTAATATAATATTATACGCGGGCTAAGGAATTAGTATAGACCCCTATAAGGTATAAGCGATCTAAAATTAAAAGTTCGAAGACCTTCGGAATTATAAGGCTATCTACTTATTTATAGGATTTTATAATTTTATTAGGATTTTCTATTACTATATAAGTACTACGGCTAAGCCCCTAAACCGCCTCCTTAAGAAAGATACCGCCTTCGAGCTTAGACCGGAATAAAAAGAGGCCTTTAATAAAATAAAGGAGCTAGCTATATAAGCCTTAATACTTACCTTCTTCCGCTTAAAACTCCTAACCCGCCTTAAAACTAACGCCTCCCGGAATATTACCGCTAATATACTTTAATAATAGTAAGATAACTAGATATAGAAGCTTATAAGCTTTTTCTTAAAGATAATAAACCCTACTAAGTATACTTACTTAATCTAAGACTACGAACTCCTCGCTATTATATAAAGCTTCGAGTATTTTTACTTAGAATTACTTAGCTAAAAGTTTAACGTAGTTATAAATTACGAAGCTTTAGTTTATTTTATAATAAAAAGGCTACTTTTTATCCGTTAGGTTTAATAGTTTAATTTCCTTACTTAATTCGATATCTATTTCCTATATTAGCTTAGCTAGCTAAACGTAGCCGCGAATATACTCTTATAAAAGATAGCTAAGCTTTTAATAATAAAAGCTTATAAGAAAAAGGAAAGGACTTTAGCTATAATTTCCCTAAATAGCTTTAAGTTTAAATCCTTAACCTTATCTCTTATAATTACCCCGGTCCGCTTAGTAAAAGACTCCGTCCTATTAGGGGCGGAGTTAGTATAACTAATCTAGGAGGAGAATACGAACTAGAACCTTAGATTTTACGATAATCTCCTTATTATCCCTAAGTAAGATAGCTAGTAGCGTTTCTTCCTCCGTATTACCTTAATTCGGAATATATATAAGCCGGCTATATTCGCTTATAAAGGATAAAATAAGACTACTTAGATACTCCGATAAAACTATTACTAGCCTAAGATAAAGCGAGATATCTGCTAGTTTATCCGTAACTATTATAAATATTAAAGGAATAAAACGCTATAAGATAAGACCTTAGGTTTACTATACCCCTTACCTATTCCGATTTCCGTTTAGGAGCACGTTACTTATAACGGGAAAGTAATACTAAAAGACTATTTTAAGTATAACTATGTTTAAACCTTTATCTATAAGTTAAGTAAAATTATCGCTATATTACTTAGTAAGAAAAATAATATAGCTAAGGTGCTTACGGGACGCTATTTCCGATATTTTTATTATTTCCTAAGTATACCGGATATATAAATTACTAATAACGCTAGCCTATTTATCTTAGAATTTCTCGGTAAAATTAATTAGTTAACTAATATTAAGTATCGCTATAATAATACCTTATACCTATAAATATAAAAAAGCGTAAAGGTAACTAACTAGTACCTAAACTAAAAGCTACGGTTCTATACGAATAAATATTAGGATAATTAAAGTACTTTCTTTCCCGCGCTAGATTTCGCGTATAACTCCTCGTAGCACGCTTTTATCGATATAGTACCGCTTATAGTCGCCCTTAGTAAAGATATACGGAACCCCCTCTTAGTAGCTAGTCCCCCGGATCCCTTAACCGCCTTAGGCCCGATTATTATAGCTTATAAACTTATCTCCCGCGCGTAAGAAATATAATAGTAAGCTTAAACCGCTACTAAGAACGCTCGCCGTAAGTAGGAAACGTAAATAAATAAGAAGCGTCGCCTAGTAGATTTTATAGTTAGCGATAAAGTATTCCTTAGCTATAAAAGCTTCTTTATAACCGTACTTACGATACGCCTTAATATATAATAATTAGGACCTTTTACGATTATTAAGGAATAAAGCTATAGCTATATCCTTAACTTATTAGATAGCTACCGGATAACGAACTTATTCTATATTAACCGTTTTCGGAAAGCTATTATAGATTTATTACCTAGATAAGAGATATCTCCCGCGGAACCGGAAGATATTAACGGTATACTAAAATAGGAGGTTAAGCAGATCCTCTAATCTTAGGTTACTAAGTAGCGTTATCGGTTAGAGTATTAAGTCCGCTAGCGTAGTTACGATCTAGATAAGATATAATACCTTACTAGGAATTTCTATCACGCGCTTATAGCCCTTAAGGAATTCTATAACTATTTCCCCGATACCGCTAGTCCGCTTATTAACCTTTAGTACTAAGTTAAAGCCGCCGCTACGGATTATAAATATTAGGACGATACCTAAGATAATACGGCTATTTTTATAAGTACCTAACTATATAGCCGCTATTACTAGTCTTAATAAGTATATTAAGACTTTTATTAGGGGGTAATATTACGCGCTAGCTCTTATAAGGATTTCCCCTAAATATTTTACGGTAATTTCCGAGGATTTTATAAAGATTTCCCTTAAATATTTTACGGTAATTTCTAAGGATTTCTAACTATAATTATATAACCTTAGAAACCTTATCGTAAAATCCCTAAGAAAACCTCGGTAAGAAATTACCCGGAAATAAAGTTAACCTTTTACTAGGATTTCCTTATACCCTCTCCTATCTTTACTAGTATATACCTTTATATATTTTACTAAGATTTCGCTTACGAGAGTTTTTCCTCTTTTCTTTCCTTTCTCCTTAGCTTAGAATTTTTATTTATAGTGCTAATATTATTATTTACTTAACGTATTCTACGGCCGTAATACTATACCTTAAGGCCGATAAGATACGTTACTCCGCTACTATTATACGGAGCCCTTATATTACTTATAGTCTTATAAAGCCTAGTAGGACCTTCCTTTCTAATATACCCCTATAGGTTTTTTAACTTATTAATTAGGAAGCTTACTAGAAAAGAAAGGGAGGTTTATAATTATAAGATATCGTAAGTCTTTTAGCGCGGAATTTAGTATTAGTATTATCCTTATTAACCTTACTATTATTCTTATTAGTAAAATTATATCGAATAGATACGTAGCTTTTTTAGGTTATAGTGCTTAAGGTATCTATTAGGTATAAATCGAGGGCTTCGTTCCTTTTAGATACCTTTTCTTTTCTTCTTTTTTCTTTTAAGCTTATTATTCTAAAAAGCTATAAGTTTTTATTTATAGCCCTTATCCGCTTTATTATTACTAACTTAAGGCTTAGATATATAGTTATAAATAAGCGATATTATTTCCTTCGAAAAGCTTATAGCTAAGGCTTTAAAGATATCCGAGTAGTTTAACTTAGCTAGCGAGGAACTTATCGTCGAATTGCCCGCCGAGGCGGAGGCGGCCGCCGCCGCTAACGATAATACTATAAGAGGTTCTAAGAGAGAGGATAAGGGTAACGAAAGCCGGGCGGCCCCTATAAGTTATCCTAGTATCCCGCGTTTTTTTATTCGGTATATTAACTATTCGTTATAGTTTCGTAAGGCACCCGTTACCGCTAAGAAGGTATAGGATACTTTTTATATCTTATACTTTTATAATAGCGTTAAGTATTATATATAGGAGGGGTTTACCCGCGCTATTTCGTGCGTAGAATATATTAATAAGTCTCGCTAATATAAGACTACCCCTTAAGTTTTTATCGATATCGCGGCTTATTAGGAAAACGCCGTAAATAATAATAACGATAAAGCTTAAGCTAGTTTTACGGCCTATTTTAAATTAGCCTAGTCTATCTTACGTTACCTTCGGGTACTTAAGTTTACTTAATTTATACCTAAGTAGGTTAATATATCCTTATATTTATTTCGGGTTATACTAATCTTTTCTTTTTTAGAGGAATAACGGCTTTAGTTTTTTCTAGCGAGAAGCTCGTAGCTGCGGCCACGTAGTAAAATACTATTAGCGAAGATAAAGATAAAGATAAAAATAACGATAAAGTTATTATTATCGCTGCCGCCGCTAACGAGAATTTTACGGATAATAATAAGGGCGATAATAATAGTAATAATAATAATAATAATAGCTTAGCGGCTATTATTAAATATTTTCGCGGGCTTAGGGGTTATATTTCTACTCTTAAGGCTTGTATAAAAGCTAAGTCCGCCGCTAATAAGGCGGAGAAGGCTACGGCGGCGTTTTTAAAAGCGTAGGAAAAGGCCGAGAAGATAGCTAAGAAGGCGGCGATAATAATAAAGATAACGCTAATAACGATTACCTCGAAGAAGAAGACGGGGAAAGAGGTAGCGGTAACGCTTACGCCGACGAAGTTAAAGTTAAAGACGAAGACAACGGCGATAAAGATAACGACGCCGATAAAATCTAAGCGGAAGAGGTTTCCTTCCTCCGCTCCGTTTAGCTTAGATTAGAAAAAAAAGAAGTCAAAGAAGAATTAAAATACTAATTTACTTTCCTTATATAACTTCCTCGTAAAATACTCTTATAATTATATATCTATCTGCCCGAATATTTCGGGATTATTAGTATTAAATTAATAAGTCCTATATATCTTATTAAATTTCCTATAGCGTTATTTACGGGAGATCCTTATCTTACTAATTAAGGCGGGCGTTTATATTTTTAAAACCTAGCTTAATTATTAGGGACTTAAACGAAGTATTTTATAAGGGCTTCGTTAAGCTATTAGTAATAATTTTATTTATTAGGGTATACTTAACCCGGATCGTCCCCTCCGATACTTCCTACCGGAGCTAGTAATTATAAATATTAATATATCGAAGTTAAGTCCTTAATTTAAAGACTTCTTTATTTATAATTCTAACGGTTTAAGTATTATTATACTAAATAATAATTAATAGGTTATCTAATTTAATAAATAACTCCTTAAGTAACTTACTTATAAATAGTAATTCTTTCGCGGTTTAGGAAAATATAAGTAATTCGGCCTCTATTATTAAGGTTATTACTATTTTCTACTTATTAGCGCTCTAAGTAATAGTTCCTTTAAAGAGTCGGATAACGTATACTTAAGAGCTGCGGCAGTCTTTATTATCCGCGAAAGAAGCGTCGCTTATTACCTTAAGGGTATTAGCACCCCCGAACGCAAGACTTAGGTTCTTTATTATATTTAAATAGTATAAGACCTTATTAATTACTTAGTAATACTCTATATTCGGGTTATTATTATATCTTATAAGACGGGCTATAGTAAATACTATATCTAGCTATATTATTACCGTAGCTTATATTATAGAGCTTACCTTTTTTTAGTAGCTATAAAGTAGTTATAGCGTTATATCCCCTATATTTCTTTTAAGGATAGTAGGACTTATCGGTATTAAATACGATTTTATAATATTAGTAAGATTAGTAACTTTCTTAATATAGGCTTATTACGATAATTAGATTTTCCGTAAGTTTCTATTGCGGATAACCTAAAGGCCGATAAATTAGCGGATTAGATAGCCTCTTATTAGTATATAATACTTCTTAAGCTCTTCTTAGAGGCGTTAAGATTCCTCCGTAAATTCCTTAAGATTACTAAAGATAATATTATCTATATAAAAGAAAATAATAACTCCGTCCTTTATTATATAATAAAGCTCGCTTAGAAGAATCTTAAAGCCTAATTTGCGGAGGGTAGCTATAAAGTGCCTTTATTATAATAGTAGGGACTTCCTTAAACTATATAGCGCTCTCTTTAACCGTAAGATTATACCGGCCTTAGTATACCTATAAGGTATCTATATAAAGACCTCTTCGTTTAATAGGGCGTTTATAAACGCGTTAATAGTATTAAATTATATAAGGTTTAGATTAAACCTTACGGCTATCGCTATAAATGTCCGGAAGCTTCTTACTATTAGTATTATAGCGTAAGTTTCTGCTTAGGTAATTAGTTATTAATCTCCGCGGGTAACGACGCGGGCTTTATATTTAATTAGCTTATTATCTTAATCGAATTTATAAATATAAACCTAATAGTATCCGATCGCCCTTAATAAGGCGTTTCTTATAGGGATCTTAAACTAAGAGTCTAAGTATTCTAAGTTATAACTATAGAGATATTCGAGTTTAGCGTCTTTAAATAAATCTTTTAATAGGTGCTATAATATTTAATTATAGCGTTTTAAAGCTAGAGAGATATAAGCTTAACTAATACTCTTAATATTAATTAACCTTAGTAGGTTAGCCTTATTAATTTTTCGACCTTTTATCCGGTCCTTTCCTATTAGAGCTCCTAAGAATCCCGCGTAAAAAAAGGCGCGGAAGGTTCTTTAATTATTCTTATCTTCTATAGTTTATAAGTTTAATTAGGAAAGAAAGGTAAATCTATCCTTTTTTAAGCTTCTTCGTCTAAGCGTCCCTGTTAGAATACGCTTTTCTTCTTAATATTCTACTATTATTATAGTAAATAAGCTAACGGGTAGTATTCCCGGAGGCGTAAGATATATATAGCTAAATTCCTTAGGTTTATTTCCCTTAGTATCTTTTATAGCGGGCCCTTTTTTAAGTTTAACGCCTTCTATTATTTTATATAGATTTTCGCGGGGTTTAGAGGCTTAATTTAAGGTTATAAAAGTTATAATTTAATTAAGATTAATCGTTCTATTATTTTCGTCCTTTTTATTTCTTAGTTCCTCGACCGCTATATTTTCTACGGAGTCTTAAGCGTTAGCTTCTTATTATAGTAGTTTAGTAATAACTTTAGGGTTAATTTCTCGGAGGCTATTTTTAAGATAGTTAAAATGCCCGTAGAAAGTCTCGCGTTCGTTAAATAATACGTTACAGGTTAATAAAATACGATTCTTACTCGGGAGCTATATCTAATAGATATAGGTTAACTTATAGCTAATTAAGAAACCGATCTAAGCTTTAGGGTCGAGTCTCCGTAGCCTTTTATACTTAAGTTTAAAATCTATAGTTATAGCGTAAGCTTTATACCCGTATACGCGTAAATAAGCTAGGTTAGGCTTTTTTCGGAAGATTCCCTTATAAGGTATCTTCTATCTATTACTTTTTTAAAGGGTCTTATTATATAGATAGATAGCAGATTTAAGGATCTCCCGCTAGAAAGCTACTAGCAGTTAACCTCTTATAGCCCTTACCTTTATTTTTAGGATACCCCTAACTCTTTTAGCCTTACCGTTTTATTCCTACGTATATAGTGCCGAAAATTCGATTCGGATATTTTATCTTATTAGAAAGTTATAAGCTTCCGGTCGTTATTATAGTTCGTTATCCGTTTTAATCGTTCTAATATAAAATTTATATTAATAGATAAAGTATTTAAAAGCCGATTTTAATATACTATAAATTATAGCCTAAGTCCTATCCCGAAGGTAATAGTCCTAGGTATAACCTATATATTTATTAGTAATTAGTATAACCGATAAAAAACCCTCGGGGTCTCTTTTAAAGTCGTAGAAATTAATTACGAGTATTTCTCTAGGCGTTATAGGTTACGGTCTTTAAGTCCGACTAATTTATTATTTAATCTTTACTATAGCGTAGTTTTTATACTTTATAATAAGTATACTATCTTTTCTTATAAGTTATATATAAATTCCTTCGTAATTATTATTAATATAGTTAAGGACTTATAAGCTTAGGTAACCGAGCCTTAAGTGCTAGATATTTATCGCTAATTTCCGGGCTTTTTATAAGGTATAAGTTATATATTTATTCCTTCTCGTAGTAAAAGATACTTTATTTATTTACCTCGGAATATATTCTAAAACGAATTAGTTATAAATTAACCTTACGGTTGCTATTATATCGTAGTCCGGCGTTTTTAAGATTAATTCTTCTTATCCGGGGTTTTTATCCTACTAAATGCTTTTTAATTTAAGTAATTAGTACGAAACTAAGTTATATATAAAGTTCCGATAATATATTATATTCCGAAGCTTTAGTAGCGCTATTTAAGTTCTAATTAATATTTTAAGGTTAACGTTACTATATTCTTTAATAAGGACTTTACTATCCCCTACTTAGATAAAATCTCCGAGCTCTAAGTTACGGAAATCTTTAAAATAGTCGCGGTTATTAAAAATATATATCGTTATACCTAAATTAAGGATTATAAAGTAATATAATAAGTACTCTATAGTAGAAAATACGGTATTCGTTTCGTTCCTAAGAAAGAAGGTAGCTAGTACGTATCCTTTCTTATAGGAAAGATACGGGGAGAGATAAGCAGAATTAGACTTAATTAAACTAGTTTTAATCTCCTCTAAATTTAACCTTTCTTTTTCCGTATTTTCCTTTACGGTCTTTATAGTACGCGTATTATACTACTAGTTAAGCGCGTTATTACGGAGTATATAGCACTTCTCCTTAAGATATCCTAACCCTTTATAGAAAATATAAGTCTTTTCCCGTAAGCGTTAGTAATAACTATTAGAAGTCCGATACTTCCTATCGTTATTACGTTATTAGTTAGTATAATCTTTTTCTTAATTCTTACGTTATTTTTTTCGATCGTTATTATCTTTTTTTTTCTCTAACCCGTCTTTACTATAATAAGTAAGAAAGGTGCCTTTATCCGTTATTTTTCCTTAGGAGGTTAGGAGGGTATCGATATAACGGTTAAAATTATTCGCAAATTTATAAATCGTAAATTCCTCTTTCTTAACGGATTTATTCTATTTAAAGACCTAAATCTAATTTCTTATATAAAGTTACTTAATAATTACTTCGTAGAAATCTTTAACCTAAATTATTTTATCGGTTACTTATAAGATTCCTTCGGAGTTAGCTTTATTAATTACCTTACGCTAGCTTTTAAACTAGCTAGACTAATCCTTTAAGGGGTTATAACTAATATTAAAGATTCCTTTATATTTAATACGGAGTTATCGTTTAATTTCCTTATTAGAGATTTTAATTTCCTTACGTAAAGTCTTATATTAGTCTTTAATAAACTCCCCTTTTTTATAATATATTTTTTAAAGATAAGGGTTAATAGTTTTTTCTATCTAAATTCGAAAGTTTTATTTAGCCTTATCTTTTCGGAGCTAAACTTCCTTATATTCCTTATAGTTAGTAATAAGGATAGTATATTCCTTTAATATTCTATCCCTTTCTTTCTCGGTTCCCTTTAATTTCGCTTAATCCTAATCTTCCTTATCCTAAATAGGAGGAATTAGGGCTTTTCCTAGAGGACTTCTATCGGCGAAGATAAACTCCTAAAGTCTATCTCTCTTAGCCCTCTTCTCGAAGGTATTTTCCTAGTATTTCTAATTAGTATTTTTAGTTAGTTTAACGTTTTTCTTATAGTTACTTATCTTATTTAACTATTTCCTTCGGAAACCGATTTTTCTTATAAAGTAAGCTTTAGCTTAAAGCTACGGCTTTTAACTATTAGAATCTTAGAGGGATTCTATTAGAATCGGAAAGTTATATAAAATAAAGAGTAAGTAAAGTAATTAAGTTATATATATAATAAAGTATAGATAGGTATATATATATAAACTAATAGCTTTACCCCTAACCTTTTAGCTCGGAGGCCTTCTTTATATATATAAAAATAACGGGCCTTCGAGAGAAAGGCTTTATATAATAAAAAGGCTAGTTTCTAAGCTAGCTATCTGCTAAGAAATATCGTAAGCCCGTTACCTAGGAAGTTAATAGAATATTGCTTAGTAATAGGGCTCTTCCGTAGGGATCCTATACCTTAAGGCCGATAAGATACGTTACTCCGCCACTATTATGCGGAGCCCTCGTATTACTTATAGTCTCGTGGAGCCTAGTGGGACCTTCCTTTCTAATAACTATAGACCTAGTATATATATATATATATAGCGATAGCCGTCCCTTGTTTCCCAGCCCGCTTGTAAGGCCCAGGCCGAGGCAGGGATATCCGTACATATATATATATATATATAGCTGCCCTATGCATATGAGCCCTTACTATAACTATAGCCACGTCTGCCAAGCCGTCATGCGCATAGTTAGAAGCACAAAGATTACATACAGGCTTACATAGAGCTATCGACATGAGCAAGATATCTATCAAGGTTAATAAAATACGGGGCATTCGTCTCATGACAGGGACGTATATATGACAGACAGAATCTGAGTAGCAATCTCTATATGTATGTATGTATGTATATATAGGCAGAGGTTTAATTCACCACCTCTACTCTTCGATAACAAGGACAAGAAGCTGCCTTTAATAGGCATCCGAACCCCATGATCGTTGCCTTGTTCAGGCGGAGAATGAGAAAGTTACCAGCCTGAGAGACTACATATTACTTGTATAGTGACACAAGGTGGGCACAGGCCATCGGGTGGGTGCACTGATATGTGTGTATTATATATGTGCTAGGTCTAGGCTAGGATAGCTAGGCTAGGTCGTGTGCGAGGTCGGGCGGGGCTAGTCACGTGGACCCCCTTAATACCCCCCTTTAGGCCCGCTTAAATAAGCGGAAAATAGTTATCCCGTGCCGCAAAGCGCGGAAAATAATAAAATAGCAAAAATAGCGTTTTTAGGCTTTTCTTAAAAGGCCGGCAAAGGGCTTAAATAGCTTAAAAACGTAATAAAAAATAGGATCTAAAAGATTAAATTAGGTCCTAGATAGGGTTATTCCGTTCCGGATCGGTCGATTAGTAAAAGAAATAGTAGAAAATAGTAAGAATAAGCTTCTCTAAGCTACTCTTAAGGGGCCTTAAATAAGTTAATCTAAGCTATTAAGAAGGTTAAATTAAGCTATTAAGAGGGGTTAAAAACGCTTATATAAAGGGTATTAAGAGGCTTAATTTAAAGGAAAAATTCCTCTTTAAGCTAAGGGCTAAAAATAAGCTATAAGCCTTATAAGTATATATATATATAAAGAGAGGTATCGTTATTCGTATCGCTTAGTAGGGAAATACCGCTAAAATTATATAAGTTAATATATCTAATAGTAAGGGGCCTAAAGGTGCTTATTATTAATACTTTTAAAACTAAAATAATCGCTTAGAGGCGTATTAAAAGGTATATATCGCGGGATCGGCGGTAGTATAAAGCCGGGCTAACGATAAGGCTAATAATCGTAATATACCTTATCCGTCCTCTCTTAATTAATACCTACCTCTTTAGAACGATCTATCCTATCTTAATTAATAGCTATAGTGTAACGCTAATTACTTTTCTTCTTTAAAATCCCCCCTTTAAGTATAGGATCCCTTAGTAATAGAAATCTTATACTATATTATTTATTAGTTTTTCGATTCGATTAATCGGTTTATTTAGTATTAGTACTATCGTTATTAAGAGGTATAAGGGTATTACGGGCTTTATTATTAAGCGCCCTAAGCTTATCTAATAGCGTATAAAAGCTACCCTTTATATTATTTTTAGCTTTAAAAGGTAAAATCGTAATCTTCGGGTTAGAAAGATATAGTATATAAACGAATTTAGCGTATTAGAGATACTATAGAGGCTTTATAAAGCTATCTGCGGCTATATTAGCTATGCTAATATATTAGATTATAAAGAATCGCTTTTTTACGCGATTAATAACTTATTTATATTATATATTAATATACCTTATTCGAGCTATTTTAAATTTATTAAGAGCGATAGCTTTAGCGTTAAGGCTATTAGTAAATATAATTATAAGCGTTTATTATTACGGTAGCTTTAAGTTTTTAAGAATCTTATTTATTTAGATTAAGCTTATACTTATAAGCGTTAAATTAATAAATTCGGCCTCCGTTAACGATAGCGTTATAAGCGTCTACTATTTCGATTTCTAATATACGGGGCCTATACTAACGAAAATAATATATCTAGCTATTAAGTATCTTATATATAAATTATCTATAAAAGAGGTATCTATAAAGATATAAAGTTTTAAATTTTAAGGGCTATAAGCACCTCCGAGCGTAAGGCCTAAGCTCTTCGTACTATAAAGGTATCGTATTAAATTCTTCTATATAAGAAAGTATAAAGCGGTTAGATTAAAGTTACCTTCGTATAATTTACTATTCGTAAAGGCTAAGTTAGGCCTTATACTATTAGAGAGATAATTTATACTACTTATCCTTTTTAGCTATTCTTTTTAAGGTATCGTAAGCGGCTATATCTTCTAATTAGCGGGTATTTTAACCTTAAGCGGCTAGGGCGTTTATATAGCGTTTATAACGCCTTCGCTAAATAGTTTAAGTATTTTAGTAATATATTTCTTTTAATATATATAAATTATATATATAATATAGTTTCTATAAAATTATTATTACGCGCTAGGTTTCCTTTTAGATTTCCTTACGTTTTTTATAGTAATTTCCGAGGATTTCCGATAAGACCTTATATAACCCCGGAAATCCTTATTATAAAATTACCCGGAAAGACCTTAAGGGAAATTACTAGGAAATACGACCGTTTACTTACCTAGAAATTACTAGGATTTCTAAGCAGATTTCTATACCCTTTCCTATCCCTATTAGTATATACCCTTATCTATTCTATTAGGATTCCGCTTACGAGAGTTTTTCCTCTTTTTCTCTTTTCTCTCCTTAGCTTAGAATTTTTATTTATAATACTAATATTATTATTTACTTAATATATTTATAGGCCGTAATATTATTCTAAGCTCTCTTTTTACTAGCGAGCGATTAAGAAATATATACTTTACTTTTATATCCCTTATAAAGGACGGAAAAGACCTTATATATAATTAGATTACGACCGGCCCTAAAATATATATCTAAAGCCCCTAACTAAACTTTTAAGTAATTAAGGAGACTCGCCTCGAAAACGCCTAACCTTATAATAAAATAAGGTTCCGAAGAAAACTAAACTATAATTATAGCTACCTCCTCTTAGAATATTACTAATATAACTATATTATAAAAGTAGCGTATAAAGATAATATAATTATAAGCGTAAATTACGAAACTTTAAAGTTAGTTAACTTAGAAAAATTAAAACTTAGATATAAAAAGGACTTATTAAGAAATATCGATAGCGTTTAAGATTAGTAAAAAAGCGTTTATCCTAACTAGGAAAGCTATTTAAGATATTTTTACGCTAATTACCTTAGTAAGATAGCTAAACCCCTCTTATTTTAATTTTATAAAAGTTTGCTATAAGGAGATAGGTAAATTTTTAGGAAAAAAGGAAAATTTTAATACTTTCTTTACGAACTTAAAAGATAAGATAAGATCTAATAAGATAACTTTCCGTAATAAGTAAGATAGGATAAGTATTTTATTTTATACCTTAAAAAGAAAAGCCCGCCGATTTTTAGAAACTTAGTATAACTTAAAAAAATACCTCTTTTCTAAACTAGCTAAAATAATATAATATTTAAAGTCCGCTTATAGAAACCTAAATAAGTTCGCCGAAGCTATAAATTAGCTCCGTAAACTAAATTATTTCTTAAATAGCTAATAGGAAATTTAAGAGTTTCTTATAAAGTTTAACTACCTTATAGCTAAAACCTAAGTCCCCCTAGCTTATATTAAGTATATATTTTAAGATTATTTACCCGCTAACCTTAATATAAGCTTTCTTATAAAAGCTAAAAACTTATATACGATATATAAGGAGTTTTATAAATATATAAAAAACGCTATATTTTATAAAAAAAAAGAGTTTACTTATTATAAAATTATTTAGAAATCCTAATAAGTCGATAAGATTATTTTAACTATATAGAAGAAAATTATAATTACGATTTAGAAAAGCTAGCCCCTAAGCGAGAATAAGAAAAAAGTCTATTAGGAAAATAGTATTTATTTTACTTATAGTAAGAAAAGCTATATAGCTAAGAATTACCTTAACTAATAGAAAATAGGGAGAGTTCTTAAAGTTTAGATACCCCCGCCTAATTTTATTTAATTAGATAACTCTAATTTAAAAAAAAAATAAGATTATTATAAAGCTCCTTAATAATCTTAAAAATATCGTATATAAGATAAAAAGTAAGAGAGTTATTTACTATTAATAGTTAAGTTTAAGTTAATAATATTACTTTTCGTACCTTTACTTTATATAATATTAGAGTAAATACCTATCTTTTAGTTAGTTACCGTTTTGCGAAATAAGTAGTAAAGCGATTTAGTGCTAAACTTATCCCTATCTATCCTATCCCCCTTATAAATTTCTAAGGCCGCTAAGCTAGTATAGTCTGCGAGCACTTAATTATTACCTTAGTAATTAATAGATAGTATTTTCCTTAAGAAATTTATTAAGTAACTAACTACGCTTAGGACCTCTTTATTAGTTTATTCTAAATAGCTAAAAAGAGACTATTACTTAACTACGCGGCCCGGAAACTAGTTTAGCTAGATAACTTACTTACCTTCGCTAAATACTCGCCCTCGATCTTATTATTAGAGAAGCCCCTTTTTTCCGGAAATCTAAATCTAGCTATTTAAGTAAACGCTAAGCGTTAGAACTACTTTCTCTATTAGAATAAGCGTAAGTACTAAATCTTTTAGCGTTTACGGAAAAAGAATAACTTTATTTAGCTTATAAAAAAGAAAAAATAAGCTTAGACCTTAACTTAAAATAACCTAGAAACCGATAATACGGATAAGAAAGCTTTAAGAGAGTAACTTATTTATTAAGTATAATAAGACCCCCGCTAAATATAATAAAAAGCGATAACCTTATTAATATTTATAATCCTCGTAAAATTAGAAGATAACCTTAATTTAACTATAATTACGAAGCTAAGCTTAGCTAGCTATACGTATATAAGATAGGAAATCCTATTCCCTTAGGGAGAAGAACTTAAGTATATCGCTTATATATATAATATAATTCTTTTAGCTTTTATATATCTTAAAAGATTTTTTAATAAGAAGGAAGCTTATATTTTAGCTAATTCTTAACCTAGCTATAATATTATTTTAAAACTTAAGAAGCCCCTAAACTTAGTAAAACCCCCTTCTTATAAAACGCCTATAAAATACCTATTATTAGAGAAGGAAACTATTAACTACTTACTTAAGATTAGGTTTATTAAGCTAAACGCTAGTCCTTATATTACCTTTATTCTTTTTACGCCGAAGCTATACTTAATAGCCCGGCGCTTCTATATTAATTACCGATAAATAAATAATTACTTAAAGAGTCGAATCTCGCTTACTCCTTCTTTAAAAGGTATAGCGTTTAGCTACTAGGAAGTAAGGCGGTTTTCGAAAATCGATATAATTTAAGCGTTTTATCGCTTATATCTTAACCCTAACTCTAAGTACTTTATAGCTTTCTATATAAAGTTTAGTATATTTTACTAGCTTATCCTCCTATTCGGCCTTAAAGTAAAGCTTACTTAGTTTTAGAACTTTATTAATATTTAGCTTTATAACCTCCTTAACCGCTATATAAGTATATACGCTAATAATATATTAATTTACTTAGATAGCGAAGAAGCGGAATATTAAGAGGAATATTAAAAAGTAATTTAGCGCCTATACTAAGCTAACTTATAAGGGGATATTTAAAAATTAAAGTTTAATATTATAGAAATCGATTACTTTAGTATAATATTATACGTAAGCTAAGGAATTAGTATAAACTCTTATAAAATATAAATAATATAAGATTAGAAATTTAAAAACCTCTTAGATTATAAAGCTATTTACTTATTTATAAGATTTTATAACTTTATTAAGATTTTCTATTATTATATAAATATTATAGCTAAGCCCCTAAATTACTTTTTTAAGAAAAATACCGCTTTTAAGCTTAGATTAGAATAGAAAAAGGCTTTTAATAAAATAAAAAAGCTAGCTATATAAGCCTTAGTACTTACCTTTTTCTACTTAAAACTCCTAACCCGCCTTAAGACTAACGCCTCTTAGAATATTACCGCTAATATATTTTAGTAATAGTAAGATAACTAAACGTAGAAGCTTATAAGCTTCTTCTTAAAAATAATAAACCTTACTAAGCGTGCTTACTTAATTTAAAACCGCGAACTCCTCGCTATTATATAAAGCTTTAAAAACTTTTACTTAAAGCTACTTAGCTAGAAGTTTAATATAGTTATAAATTATAAAGCTTTAATTTATTTTATAATAAAAAAACTACTCTCTATTTATTAAGTTTAATAATTTAATTTCCTTACCTAGTTTAATATTTATTTTCTATATTAGCTTAGCTAGCTAAATATAGCTATAAATATACTTTTACGGAAAATAGCTAAGCTCCTAATAGTAAAAGCTTATAAAAAAGAGAAAAGGACTTTAGCTATAATTTCCCTAGATAGCTTTAAGTTTAAATCCTTAACCTTATTTTTTATAATTACCCTAATCCGCTTAGTAGAAAACTCTATCCTATTAGGGGCGGAGTTAGTATAATTAATCTAAGAGGAGAATATAAACTAGAACCTTAGATTTTATAGTAATCTCCTTATCGTCCCTAAGTAAGATAGCTAGTAATATTTCTTCCTTTATACCGCCTTAATTCGGAATATATATAAGCTAGCTATTTTCGCTTATAAGGGATAAAATAAAACTACTTAGATACTTTAATAAAGCTACTATTAGCCTAGGATAAAGTAAGATATCTGCTAGTTTATCCGTAACTATTATAAGTATTAGAGGAATAAAATACTATAAGATAAAACCTTAAGTTTACTATACTTTTTACTTATTCTAACTTCTATTTAGGAGTATATTACTTATAATAGGAAAGTAATATTAAAAAACCGCTTTAGGTATAATTATATTTAAACTTTTATTTATAAGCTAAATAGAATTATCGCTATATTACTTAGTAAGAAAAATAATATAGCTAAGGTGCTTATAAGATATTATTTCTAATACCTTTATTATTTCCTAAGTATACCGGATATATAAATTACTAATAATATTAGCTTATTTATCTTAGGATTTCTCTAAGAAATTAACTAGCTAACTAATATTAAGTATTATTATAGTAGCGCCCTTTACCCTTAAATATAAAGTAGCGTAGAAGTAACTAACTAATACCTAAACTAAAAGCTTTAGTTTTACGTAAGTAAGCGATAAGATAATTAAAGCGCGTTCCTTCCCGCTTTAAACTTTACGTATAACTCGTTATAGCACGCGTTAATTAGTATAATACCGCTTATAGTCGCTTTTAATAAAGATATATATAACCTCCTTTTACTCCCTAGCCTTTTAGTTACCTTAAGAGCTTTAGGCCTTATCGCTATTACTTATAAACTTATCGCTTAAGCGTAAAGAGTATAATAGTAAGCTTAAGCTATAGCCGCGAAAGCGTAAAGCTAATAGAAAGCCTAAGCTAATAAGAAACGCCGCTTAGTAAATTTCTTAGTTAGTAACTAGGTATTCCTTAATTATAAGGGTTTTATAATTATTACGTGCTAGCTCTTATAAAGATTTCCTTTAAATATTTTATAGTAATTTCTAAGGATTTTATAGGGATTTCCCTTAGATATTTTACGGTAATTTCTAAGGATTTCTAACTATAATTATATAACCTCGGAAACCTTATCGTAAAATCCCTAAAAAAACCTTAGTAGGAAATTACCTAGAAATAAAGTTAACTTTTTACTAGGATTTCCTTATACCCTCTCTTATCTTTACTAGCACGTGCCTTTATATATTTTACTAGGATTTCGCTTACGAGAGTTTTTCCTCTTTTTTTTCCTTTCTCCTTAGCTTAAAATCTTTATTTATAGTGCTAATATTATTATTTACTTAACATATTTTACGGCTATAATACTATTCTAAGCTTAAATTCGCTAGTAAGCGATTAAGAAACCCGTACCCCGTTTTTACGTCCTCGTATAAGACGGAAAAGAATTTATATATAACCTAAACTATAACTAGCTTCGAGATATATATCTAAAGCCCTTAAATAAACTTTTAAGTAATTAAGGAAACTCGCCTTAAAAACGCTTAACTTTATAATAAAATAGGATATCGGCAAAAACTAAATTACGATAATAGCTACCTTTTTTTAAAATACTATTAATATAATTATATTATAAAAGTAGCGTGCGGAAATAGCGTAATTATAAGCGTAGGTTATAAAACTTTAAGGTTAGTTAACTTAGAAAAACTAAAACCCGAACGCGGAAAAGACCCGTTAAGAAATATTAACTATATTTAATATAAATAAAAAGATATTTATCCTAATTAGAAAAGCCGCTTAGGATACCTTTACGCTAGTAGCCCTAGTAAGATAGCTAAACCCCTCCTATTCTAACTTTACGAAAATTCGCTATAAGGAGGTAGGTAAGTTTTCGGGTAAGAAAGAGGATTTTAGTACTTTCCTTATAAACCTAAAAAATAAGATAAGGTCTAATAAGATAATTTTTCGAAATAAGTAGGACTAGATAAGTATATTATTCCGCGCGTTAAAAGGGAAAGCCCGTAAACTTTTAGAAACCTAATATAACTTAGAGGAACGCCTTTTTTCCGAATTAGCTAAAATAGTCTAATACTTAAAGTTTACTTACGGAAATCCTAACGAATTTACCGAGGCTATAAATTAATTTCGTAAACTAAATTTCTTATTAATAAGTAAGTAGGAAATTTAGGAGTTCCTTATAGAGTTTAACTACCTTATAGCTAAAACCTAAGTTCCCCTAGCTTAGATTAAGTATACGCTTTAAGATTATTTACCTGCTAATCTTAACCTAAGCTTTCTTACGAAAGCTAAAGATTTATATATAACGTATAAGGAATTTTATAAGTATATAAAAAACGCCGTATTTTACTAAAAGAAAGAGTTAACCTATTAGGAGTTTTCCCGTAAAAGCTAGGTAAGTAAAAAAGTTACCTTAGAAAAGTAAAAAAAGATTATAATTATAACCTTTCGCTAAAAAGGCTAAGCCCTTAGTAAGAGTAAGAAGAAAGTTTATTAGGAAAATAATACTTATTTTATTTATAGAAAAAAGGGCTATATAGCTAAAAACTACCCTAACTAATAAAAGATAGGGAGAGTTCGTAGAGTTTAGACGCCTTTACCTAACTTCGTTTAGTTAGATAACTTTAATTTAGGAAAAAAGTAAGATTATTATAAAGCTCCTTAATAATCCTAAAAATATCGCGTATAAGATAGAAAATAAGAAAGTCGTTTACTATTAATAATTAAGTTTAAATTAATAATATAGCTCTTTATACTTTTACCTTATATAATATTAAAGTAGATACCTATTTCTTAATTAGTTATTATTTTACGAAATAAGTAATAAAGCGCCTAAGCGCTAAGCTTATCCTTATCTATTCTATCCCCCTTATTAATTTCTAAAGCTATTAAGCTAGCTTAGTTTATAAGCACCTAATTATTACCTTAATAATTAATAGATAGTATTTTCCGTAGGAAATCTACTAAGTAACCGACTATACTTAGAATCTCTTTATCGGCCTTTTCTAAATAGCGGAGAAAAGGTTATTACTTAACTACGTAGCTTAAAAACTAGTTTAGCTAGATAATTTACCTGCCCTCGCTAAGTACTCGCCCTTAATCCTCTTACCTAAAAAGCCCTTTTTTAACGGAAATCTAAACCTAGCTATCTAAGCGGATATTAAGCGCCGGAATTACTTTCTCCGTTAAGATAAGCGTAAGTATTAGATCTTTTAACGCTTATAAAGGAAGAAGGACTTTATATAGCCCGTAAAGGAAAAAAAGCTAGCTTAAACCCTAACTAAAGATAACTAAGATATTAATAATACTAATAAGGATATTTTAAAAAAGTAACTTATCCGCTAGGTTTAATAAAACTCTCGCCGTAAGCGATAGGAAGAAATAACCCTATTAATACTTTAAATACTTATAAAGTTAGAAAATAACGATAATAACTTAATTATAATCGTAAAACTAAGCTTAGCTAGCTATATATACGTAGGATAGGAAATCTTATTCCCTTAAGGTAAAGAACTTAAGTATATTACTTATATACGTAGTATAATTCCTCTAGCTTTTACGTACCTTAAAGGATTTTTTAATAAGAAGGAAGCTTATATTTTAGCTTATCCCTAGCCTAGCTACGATATAACCTTAAAATTTAAGAAGCCCCTAAACCCGGTAAGACCTCCTTTTTATAAAATACTAGTAAAATATTTACTTTTAGAAAAGGAGACCGTTAACTACTTACTTAAGATTAGTTTTATTAAGCCGGATACTAGCCCTTATACTACCTCTATTCTCTTCGCCCTAAAGCTATACTTAATAGCTTAACGCTTCTATATTAACTACTAATAGATAAACGACTACTTAAAAAGTTAAATCTCGCCCGCTCCCTCCTTAGAAAGCACCGCGTTTAGCTACTAGGAGGCGAAACGGTTCTTAAAAATCGACGTTATTTAAGCGTTTTACCGTCTCCGTCTTAACCCTAACTCTAAATACCTTATAGCTTTCCGTATAAGGTTTAGTATATTCTATTAGCTTATTTTTCTATTCGGCCTTAAAATAAAACTTACGTAATTTTAGAATTTTATTAACGCCTAACTTTACGATCTCCTTAATTATTACGCGAGTATATATATTAATAACGTATTAATTTACTTAAACGGCGAAGAAGAGGAATACTAAAAGGAGTGCTAAGAAATAATTTAGCGCCTATACTAAGCGAACTTATAAGAGGATATTTAGAAATCGAGGTTTAACGTTACTAAAGTTAACTACTTTAGTATAATATTATACGTAAGCTAAGGAATAAGCGTAGACCCCCGTAAAATATAAGCGATCTAAGATTAAAAATTCGAAAATCTCCGGGATTATAAGGCTATCCGCTTATTCGTAAGATTTTATAACTTTATTAGGATTTTCTACTACTATATTAATACCGCCGCGGAACCCTTAAACTATTTTCTAAAAAAAGATATCGCCTTCGAGCTTAGACCGGAATAGAAGGAGGCTTTTAATAAAATAAAAGAATTAGCTACGTAAGCCCCGGTGCTCGCTTTCTTCTATCCTAAACTTCTAACCTAGCTTAAAACTAACGCCTCTTAGAACGCTACCGCCGGTATACTTTAGTAATAGTAAAATAACTAAGTATAGAAGCTAATAGGCTTTTTCTTAAAAATAATAAACTTAGCCGAATATATATACTTAATTTAAGACCGCAAACTTCTTACTATTATATAAAGCTTTAAATACTTTTACTTAGAATTACTTAGTTAGAAGTTCGATATAATTACGGACTATAAGGCCTTAGTTTACTTTATAATAAAAAAACTACTCTCTATTTACTAAGTCTAATAATCCGATTTCCTTACTTAGTTCGATATCCGTTTCTTATATCGACCTAGCTAGTTAAATATAGCTACTAATACCCTCTCGCGTAAGACGGCTAAGCTTCTAACTATAAAAGCTTATAAGAAAAAGGAAAAGACGCTTATAATAATTCCTTCGGAAAGCTTTAGATTTAAAGTCCCGACTCTAACTTTTATAATTACCCTAGTCCGCCTCGGAGAAAACTCTGCCCTATTAGGAGCAGAGTTAGTATAACTAATCTAAGAGGAGAACGTAAGCTAAGATCTTAGATTTTACGGTAACCTCCTAGTTATTCTTAAGTAAGATAGTTAGAAGAGGCTTTTTCTTTATATTACTCTAATTTAGAATATATATAAGCTAGCTATTTTCGCTTACGGTAGCTAAAATAAAACTACTTAGATATTTTAGCGAAACTACTACTAGCTTAGAATAAAGTAAGATATTTATTAATATATCTATAACTATTATAAGTATTAAAGGAATAAGGCCTTATAAGATAAGACCTTAAGCTTACTATACTCTTTACTTATTCTAACTTCCGTATAGGAGTATATAGCTTATAATAAGAAGGCTATATTAGAAAACCGCTTTAAGTATAACTATATTTAAACTTTTATCTATAAGCTAAGTTAGATTATCGCTATATTACTAAGTAAGAAGAATAATATAATAGAGGTGCTTATTAAATGCTATTTCCGATACTTTTATCGTCTCTTCGGTATACCGGATATATAAATTACTAATAACGCCGGCCTATTTATCTTAGGATTTCTCGGTAAAATTAATTAGTTAATTAGTATTAAGTATTATTATAATAATACCTTATACTTATAGATATAAGGAAGCGTAAAGGTAACTAATTAGTACTTAAACTAAAGGCTACGGTTTTATACGAATAAATATTAGGATAATTAGAGTGCTTTCCTTCCTACGCTAGATTTCGCGTATAACTCCTTATAGCACGCTTCTATTAGTATAGCACCGCTTATAGTTACTTTTAGTAAGGATATACGAAACCCCCTTTTAGTAGCTAGTCCTCTAAATCCCTCGACTGCCTTAGGCCTAATTACTATAGCTTATAAACTTATCTCCCGCGCGTAAGAAGTATAATAGTAAGCTCGAACCGCTACTAAAAACGCTCGCTATAAGTAAGAAATATAAGTAAATAAGAAATATCGCTCGGTAAACTTTACGGTTAGCGATAAAATATTCCTTAGCTATAAAGGCTTCTTTATAACTATACTTACGATACGCCTTAATATATAATAGTTAGGACTTTTTATAATCGTTAAGAAATAAGGCTATAGCTACGTTCTTAACTTATTAGATAGCTACCGGATAACGAACTTATTCTATACTAACTATTTTCGGAAAGCTACTATAAATTTATTACCTAGATAAGAGATATCTCCCGCGGAACTAGAAAATATTAACGGTATACTAAAATAGGAGGTTAAGCAAATCCTTTAGTCTCGGGTTACCGGGCAGTATTATTAGTTAGAGTATTAAGTTTACTAGCGTAGTTACGATCCGGATAAGATATAATACTTTACTAAGAATTTCTATTACGCGCTTATAGCTTTTAAGGAATTCTATAACCGTTTCCCTAATACCGCCGGTCTACTTATTAACTTTTAGCACTAAGTTAAAGCCGCCGCTATAAATTATAAGTATTAAGATAACGCCTAAGATAATATAGCTATTTTTACGGGCACCTAACTATATAGCCGCCGTTACTAATTTTAATAGGTATATTAAAACTTTCGTTAAGGGGTAGTATTACGCGCTAGCTCTTATAAGGATTTCCCCTAAATATTTTACGGTAATTTCCGAGGATTTTATAAGGATTTCTCTTAGATATTTTACGGTAATTTCCGAGGATTTCTAACTATAATTACGTAACTTTAGAAACCTTATCGTAAAATCCCTAAGAAGACCTTAGTAGGAAATTACCCGGAAATAAAGTTAACCTTTTACTAGGATTTCCTTATACCCTCTCCTATTTCTATTAGTATATGCCTTTATATATTTTACTAGGATTTCGCCTATAAGAGTTTTTCCTCTTTTTTTTCCTTTCTCCTTAGCTTAGAATCTTTATTTATAATATTAATATTATTATTTACTTAACGTATTCTACGGCCGTAATAATAATTATTATATTAACTACGCGCCTTAACGCGTAATAGTTTAGACTTTTTATAATTATCGAGGAATAAGGCTATAGCTATATTTTTAACCTTCTAAATAATTACCGGATAACGAACTTATTCTATATTAATTATCTCCGGAAAGCTATTACGGATCCTTTACCTAAATAAGATAAGCCCTTAGCTAAGCTTAATAATATCGATAATATACTAAAATAGGAAGTTAATAAGATTCTTATATCTTACGTTACTAGATAACGCCGCTAGTTAAAATACTAAGTTTAGTAGCGTAGCTATAACTCTAATAAAATATAATATCTAGCTAGGAATTTCTATTATATACTAATAGCCCTTAAGGAATTCTACTACTATTTTCTAAATACCGCTAGCCTACTAGTTAATTTCTAATATTAGATTAAGGCTGCTGCTATAAATTATAATTATAAAGATAATAACTAAGATAATATTATAATTTCCCTTAAAGCTTAGGTGCGTAATCGCTATTACTAGTTTTAATAAGTATATTAAGACCTTTATCGGGGGGTAGTATTATACGCTAGGTTTCCTCCCGAATTTCCCTATATTTTTTACGGTAATTTCTAAGGATTTCTAATAAAACCTTATATAATCTTAGAAATCCTTATCGTAAAATTACCCGGAAAGACCTTAAGGGAAATTATTAGGAAATATAACCGTTTACTTACCTAGAAATTACTAGGATTTCTAAGCAGATTTCTATACCCTTTCCTATCCTTACTAGCACGTGCCCTTATCTATTTTACTAAGATTCCGCCTATAAGAGTTTTTCCTCTTTTTCTCTCTTCTCTCCTTAGCTTAGAATCTTTATTTATAGTGCTAATATTATTATTTACTTAACGCACTTATAGGCCGTAATAATTATAAGCTTAAAAAAGTAGTAAGTTCGCCTAAGTTACGTAAATCTTATAATTCTTTTAAAATGCCCTTACTTTTATTAATAAGGGCTACTATTAGCGCTATAATAATAGTATTATTAACGTAAAAGAGTATAATAAATCTTTTAAGATAAGTATAAATATAAAACTTAAATTTAAGTTATTACTATTTATAGCGCTTAAGGGCCTCGCTAGCGTATATAAACTATATCGCGGGAGATAACTTAAGGCTATATAAGGCTTAATTAAGCTTATATACTTAATTTATATTATCTTCGAATAGATATAGCTAATTAATAAAAAATTCCTCCTAATAAGGGGCGTTAATAAACGCGTTAATAATATTAAATTATCGCTATTCGAGATCTTAAGATATTATAATCGATAAGAATACTTAAATAAAAAAGAGGTATATAATAGCGGCGTAAAGGTCCTCGATAAAGTATAAAGCCTTTTTTTTATCCCCTCTTATATATTAGCGTATTTTAATAATTATAGCTTTATTCTTAGGTATTTTTATTATTACGCGCTAGGCACTTATAGTAATTTCCTAAATATTTTATAGTAATTTCCGAGAATTTTACGGTAATTTCCTTCTTAGGATTTTACGGTAATTTCCGAGGATTTTATAGTAATTTCTAAGGATCTCTAGCTATAATTATATAACCTCGGAAACCTTATCGTAAAATCCCTAGGAAAACCTTAGTAGGAAATTACCTAGAAATAAAGTCGACCTTTTACTAAGATTTCCTTATACCCTCTCCTATCTTTACTAATATATACTTTTATATATTTTACTAGGATCTCGCTTATAAAAGTTTTCCTCTTTTCTTTTCTTTCTCCTTAGCTTAGAATTTTTATTTATAATACTAATATAATTATTTACTTAACGTATTTCTAGGCCGTAATACTATTCTAAGCTCTCTCTTTACTAGTAAGCGATTAAGAAGTATATATTTTATTCTTATATCCCCCGTAAAGGACGGAAAAGATCTCGTATATAATTAAACTATAACTAGCTTTAAGATATATATTTAAAGCCCCTAACTAAACTTTTAGGCGATTAAGGAGACTTACCTTAAAGACGCTTAACTTTATAATAAAATAAGGTTTTAAAGAAAACTAAACTATAATTATAGCTACCTCCTTTTAAAATATTACCGATATAACTATATTATAAGAGTAGCGTGCGGAGATAATATAATTATAAGCGTAGATCGTAGAACTTTAAAATTAGTTAATTTAGAAAAATTAAAACTTAAATATAAAAAGGACTTATTAAGAAATATTAATAGCGTTTAAGATTAGTAAAGAAATATTCGTCCTAACTAGGAAGGCCGCTTAGGATATTTTTACGCTAGTTACCCCGGTAAGATAGCTAAACCCCTCTTACTCCGATTTTACGAAAATTCGCTATAAGGAGGTAAGTAAGTTTTTAGGAAAAAAGGAAAACTTTAGTACTTTCCTTACGAACTTAAAAGATAAGATAAGATCTAATAGGATAATTTTCTATAATAAATAGGATAGGATAAATATTCTATTTTATATTTTAGAAAAAAAGGCCCGCTAATTTTTAGAAACTTAATATAACTCGGAGGAATACCTTTTTTCCGAATTAGCTAAGATAGTATAATACTTAGAGTCCGCTTATAGAAACTTAAATAAGTTCGCTAAAGCTATAGATTAGCTTTATAAACTAAACTACTCCTTAAATAGCTAATAGGAAATTTAAGAGTTTCTTATAAAGTTCGACTACCTTATAGCTAAAACCTAAGTCCCCTTAGCTTATATTAAGTATACGCTTTAGGACTATTTACCTACTAATCTTAATATAGGCTTTTTTATAAAGGCTAAGAACTTATATATAATATATAAGGAGTTTTACGAGTATATAAAAAATACGGTATTTTATAAAAAGAAGGAGTTTACCCGCTATAAAATCGCCCGGAAATCTTAATAAGTCGATAAGACTATTCTAACTATATAGAAGAAAATTATAACTATAACTTAGAAAGGCTAGCCCCTAAGTAAGAATAAGAAAAAGGTTTATTAGGAAAATAGCACTTATTTTATCTATAGAAAGAAAGGCTATATAGCTAAGGACTATCTTAACTAATAAAAGATAGGGAGAGTTCGTAAAGCTTAGACGCCCTTGCCCGATTCTATTCGATTAGATAACTCTAATTCGGAAAAAGAGTAAGATTATTATAAAGCTTCTTAATAATCCCGAAAATATCGTATATAAGTATAAGTGCTTATAATAATTTTTATTCTTTATAATAAATAATAATAGTATAAATAACTAGTATAAAAATAAGATAATTACTTTATAATATATTATAGAAAATCTAGTATTTTACTATACTATCTATATAATTAAATAACTAGGGTTATTATTTTAAAGCACTAATACGAATAATAATACTTTATTACCTTTATTATCTCTTATACGCGTATAAGGCATAAAGCTTCGGCCTCTCCGAGGCTAAGAATAACATAGACCTTCTATGTGTTAAAGAGCCGCTATTACCGCCGTTATAATTATACGTTACGAGATCACAAATAATAGGTAATACGGAAAGCCGAATATTAAATTAACTATAGTACTTTCCGGAAACCCGAAAGCACCCCTTAATATACTATTCTCTAATAAACAGAATAACCCTCTTTCTAATCTGAAAGGTTACTGCGTTTATAAGCAATTAAGTATTTAGTAAAGAGGATTTCCTGCCACTTAGTAGATAGCAATTTAATTAATCACCTTCTTCTCTACTCTCTAAATAATTCTATTATTAACCTATTATTGCAAAACTACTACTATTCTAATCTATTTTAATCGCGCTTCTACGATATATAATCCTATTATCTATTCCTCTACTATCCGATAATTAATTATCTTCCCGACCTCGAAATAATCGAAAGTGCCGTCAGATTTCTGTCTGCACTTATATAGTAGCAATTCTTCTTGCTAAAAAAATCCTAAAATAAATTAGAAAAAATCTAAAAAAATACCCGTAGACAGATAAGCTATTCCACAGCTAAAAAATATATCTTCCAAGGTTCGATATGATTTTTCTAAGCTTTAGGGCTCTAAGAATTATCCTACGTGGGCCCTTCGTATAGAAAGTGCCCTCGTTCGCGAGAAACTTTAGCTTACTATTTAGTAAGAAGGGAACGTTAAAACCGAAGACGCGCTAGCCCTTATAAGGCTATTCGTCGAAGACGGTCCCCTTACGTAAATAAAGCATATTAAAGATACTAAAACTACGTAGGATAGGTTAAAAGACCTCTATAATCCCTCTTCCTTCACGTCGAATTTCCTTCTTATAGGAGATCTCTTTAATACGTATTATACGGAAGGTAATATAGAAGTCTACCTAAATAAGATAAAATT
>PDHQ01000007.1:0-17342 GCA_003339415.1 Ophiocordyceps camponoti-saundersi (nom. inval.)
ATTAATAAGTTTTCTTATTAATATTTTTATAATAATTATAATAAAATAGATAAAATTATAAAAAGACTAATTTATAACTAAGAAAGCCTTATTTAATAAAGAGAGATAATATTTAATAATTTTATTTTTATTTTCTTTACTAATATAGTAATATTATAATAATACCTTTTTTAAAAAAATACTATATCTATTATATTTTCTTAAAAAAGAATTAAAATAACTAAAATTTTAAAAAAAATATATTTAAAGAGCGCTTAAATTATAGTATTTATTTAAAATATAAAAAAAATAATTAAGGTTAGTGACTAATTTTTTTAGTTATTAGTCAGTCATGACTAACTAATAACTAAAAGTCATAACTAAAGATTAGTTACTAAGGTGACTTTAGTCAGTTAGTGACTAATTTAGTTACTAAAAAACGTGACTTTAGTCAGTCAGTTATGACTGACTAAAAAATAACTAAAAAAGTCACTAACTAATTTTAAACCCTGACTATATCTAATAAAAGTCTTATTATATTTAATAGATAAGTTACTTTTTTAAAGCTTCTTTATCTATATTATCGGTTTCTAAGTTATCTTAGGTTAGGGTTTAAGCTTACTTTTTCTTCTTTATAAGCTAAATAAAATTATTCTTTTTCCGTAAATATTAAAAGATTTAGTACTTACGCTTATCCTAATAGAGAAAATAGTTCTAGCGCTTAGCGTCCGCTTAGATAGCTAAATCTAAATTTCCGGAAAAAGGGGGCTTCTCTAATAATAAAATTAAGGGTAAATATTTAATAAGGGCAGGTAAGTTATCTAGCTAAACTAGTTTCCAGGCTACGTAATTAAATAATAGTCTTTTTTTAGCTATCTAAAATAAACTAATAAAAAGGTCCTAAGCGTAGTTAGTTATTTAATAAATTTCTTAAGGAAAATACTATCTATTAATTACTAAGGTAATAATTAAGTACTTATAAACTATACTAGCTTAGCGGCCTTAGAAATCTATAAGGGGGATAGGATAGATAAGGATAAGTTTAGTATTAAGTTACTTTATTACTTATTTTACGAAATAATAACTAATTAAGAGATAGGTATTTACTCTAGTATTATATAAGGTAAAGATATAAAAAATAATATTATTAACTTAAACTTAACTATTAATAATAAATAACTCTCCTATTTTCTATCTTATACGCGATATTTTCGGAATTATTAAGAAGCTTTATAATAATTTTATTTTTTTCCTAAATTAGAGTTATCTAATTAAATAAAATTAGGCGGGGGTATCTAAATTTTAAGAACTTTCCTTATCTTCTATTAGTTAAGGTAATCCTTAGCTATATAGCCTTTCTTACTATAGGTAAAATAAGTATTATTTTCTTAATAAACTTTCTTCTTATTTTCGCTTAGGGGCTAGCTTTTCTAAGTTATAGTTATAATTTTTTTCTATATAATTAAAATAATTCTATTAACTTATTAGAATTTCTAAGCGATTTTATAATAAGTAAACTCCTTTTTCTTATAAAATATAATATTTTTTATATACTTATAAAACTCCTTATATATTATATATAAGTTTTTAGCTTTCGTAAGAAAGCTTATATTAAGGTTAGTAAGTAAATAATCTTAAAACGTATACTTAATATAAGCTAAGGGGATTTAAGTTTTAGCTATAAAGTAATTAAACTTTATAAAGAACTCTTAGATTTCCTATTAGCTATTTAAGGAATAGTTTAGTTTATAAAGCTAATTTATAGCTTTAGTAAACTTATTTAGGTTTTTATAAGCGGACTTTAAATATTATATTATCTTAGCTAGTTCGGAAAAAAAGTATTTTTTTAAGTTATACTAAATTTCTAAAAATTAGTAAGCTTTTCTTTTTAAGGTATAAAATAAAATACTTATCTTATCTTACTTATTATAGAAAATTATCTTATCGGATCTTATCTTATTTTTTAAGTTTATAAGGAAAATATTAAAATTTTCCTTTTTTCCTAAAAACTTACTTATCTCCTTATAGCGAACTTTCGTAAAATTAGAATAAGAGGGGTTCGGCTATTTTACCGAGGTAACTAATATAAAGATATCTTAAGTAGCTTTCTTAGTTAGGATAAATACTTTTTTACTAATCTTAAATATTATTAATATTTCTTAATAAGTTTTTTCTATATCTAAGTTTTAATTTTTCTAAATTAACTAACTTTAAAGTTCCGTAATTTATATTTATAATTATATTATCTCCGCACGCTACTTTTATAATATAATTATATTAGTAATATTTTAAGAGGAGGTAGCTATAGTTATAATTTAGTTTTTTTTAAAACCTTATTTTATTATAAGGTTAAGTATCTCTAAGGTAAATTTTCTTAATCGCTTAAAAATTTAGTTAAGGGCTTTAAATATATATCTTAAAGCTAGTTATAATTTAATTATATATAAGGTTTTTTCCGTCCTTTATAAGGGATATAAGAGTAAAGTATATATTTCTTAATCGCTTATTAACGAAAAAAAAGCTTAGAATAGTATTATAGCCTAAAAATATATTAAGTAAATAATAATATTAATATTATAAATAAAAATTCTAAGCTAAGGAGAGAAAAGAGAAAAAGAGGAAAAACTCTTATAAGCGGAATCTTAGTAAAATAAATAAAAGTATATATTAGTAAAGATAGGAAAGGGTATAAAAATCTGCCTAGAAATCCTAGTAATTTCTAAGTAAGTAAACGGTTATATTTCCTAGTAATTTCCCTTAAGGTCTTTCTAAGTAGTTTTACGATAAGGATTTCCGGGGTTACGTAAGGTTTTATTAGAAATCCTCGGAAATTACTATAAAAGATATAGGGAAATCCGGGGGGAAACTTAGCGCGTGATACTTATTAAGAACTATAAGGTTATATTAGAAAATATAATCTATTAGGAGAGGGGCCCTTAAGTCCTATTCGCCTCGGCGGAGTCCTAGCTACTAAGTAAAATACTTAAGGTTAAAGTTTCTAGCGATAAGGGTACGTACCGTAAGGGTTTATTTAAGTAAAATATAAAGTATTTAGAGGTTCTTAATCCTTAGCTAGATATAGGTATTAACGATAATAATATCGCGGACCTTAGTTTATATAAGGTCTCTATAGTTCGTCTCTAGCGCCTCTAGCTCTCGCTATAAGAACGCGTTAAGGCCGGCACCGCGCTTTATATAAGTTAGTACGCGGGGCTTCTTAGCCTCGTAGGTCCAGCTATTAACCGGGGTATAGCAATTAAACCCAGGGTGTGACTTTGTCCATATCCTAGGGGGGGGGTCGTTACTGCAGCAGGGCTCCTGAATTAGGACCACAATGTAGAGGTGGTGGTGGCATAGACGTATATACACCTATCTACGTGAATGTTTATCTGCCAAGGGAGAGGGGGGGAGGGGGGGGGGGCTAAGGGAGGGCGCCTTCAAGCTTGTTGCAGCTAATCGTAACCGGCCCGGCGGAGGTCTCAGGGATATAGGAAGGAACCTATAGCTATACGGTATTTCCTAGGGAAGAGAGGTATCTATAGGTCGTCCTAGGACCTGATAAATAAGGCTGCCGATAGTCCGGGCGGCTAGGTAATTTAGTATTTTATACGGATATAAGGGCTGCCGAGAGGGGGTATAGAGAGGAACCCACGGCTATACCGTATTTCCTAGGGAATAGAGGTAGCTAGAGGTTATTATAAGACCTTTATTTCTCCTATTCTAGAAGCCGGTGCCGCGTAGCGTAAGGCTATAACCCGTAATGCCGGCCGGCGAGGCGAGGCTATATAAAGCTAAAGATAATAATAAGGTAGGATTCTATCTTAATTATCCTATTATAATAGTAAATCGCGATTAATCTAAATAAGAGCTATACTTTTAGATAGAGCGAAAGAAGATAAGTTAAACGGTACTACTTTTATCTACTATAGCCTTCTAGATACGAAATTATAAAGTGTTAAAGTTCTTACCGCTATCGCCCCCTTAATTTAAGGTTATTACTAAATACTTAGTAGACTTATAATCTTTAATTAACTATTACTTTACGTAGAAGAGAGATATAGAGAAGCCGATAGAAATATTCGAAAGCCTATCTACTAAGGAATTTAACGGCTATAATAATAAACTATTATAGATAATAGTTATCTATAAAAAGGAGCGATAAGTTTAAGTATATACTATAACGCTTACTATAGTTTTTTATCCGGATTAATATTATACTCGGCGCTACGTTTTATTACGATATATCCCTCCTTTTTAGGAAAGCCGGATATTATATAATTTATTAGGGATTAGGTTCCTAAGCCTATATTTTCTATATCTTAGCTAGCCGCTAACTAGAGACCCCCCCCTTTTCCCTTTTTTTAATATTATTACTAATATTAAGATTATTAATATTACTACCTTACCGACTAATTAATCGATTAATATATATCTAAATTACCCCCCTTATCGATAATACCTTATAATTAGGGCCTTATACTTATAGCTATTAGCGATAATTATCTTCCTTAGCTTTAGGGCTAAGGAGGAGGCTAAGGACGATAGGATACCTTAGTAGCTAACCCCCCCTATAATACCTCTCCCTCGTCCGATAACGCCGCTATCGATAACGCCCCCCCCCCCCTTAACCTTTACGATAAACCTAGCTAATCTCGAGACGATAATAAAGTCGTTCCCCGAACCCCCCCCCCTCCGCCTACCGCTACGGGGCCCGTTAGTGCCGCTACCGCCCCCTCCGCTAACGCCGGCAGCACCGCCGCCGGCTAAGGTAAGGCTATCGCTAATTTAGTAGTAAGCTAGGCACCCGGCCCCGGCGGCCCTTCGTCGCCCTTAGATATAAGACTAGGGGCCGGCTAAGGAGAGGGTAGATAGGAGGGGGCTTAGGGCGATAACGATAACGTTAACGCTAAGGGAGAGGATATAGAAGAAGATATGCTAAATAAAGCTATTACGGTAAGGAAAAAATTAGCCCTAATAATAAGGGACTAATAGCTTATAATTAGGACCCTTAAGGAGGCTAGGAGTATATTAAATAATAATATCGCTATTACCCTAAAACTTATATAATAGTAGGTAAGTTAATTACTTAATTATAGCTATTTTAATCCCCTAATCTTAATATATTTATCTTCCTAGGTTTCCTACGCTTTTCGTTAACCCCTTAAGCTAAGATATTATAACTATAGCCGCCCCCTAATTATCCCTCTAAACGTAAGGGACTAGTTTAAAGAGCTAATTAATACGCTACGGAAGGTAACTTAATTTATAGCCTCTTATAAGCTATATAATACTATCCCTAAGCTATTACCGTATAGCTTAGGGGCTATTATAAGAGCTTTAAAGTTAGTAGGAGCCTGCCGTAAGAGATAACGTAGCGCTATTTATCTACCCCTTAAAGCCCGGGAAAAGAGGCTTTAATTCGCCCTCGAATATTAATATTTTACGAAGGAAGATTAGGCTATATAGATATAGTCTAATAAGACCTAGGTTAATAGTATTAGAGAGCGTAGTTAGGTTACCCTCTTCGAGGGTAAGTTATCCCTTTCTTTTTCCTCTTTATTTTCCCCTTTTATTTTTTAAGGCTACGATATTCCCCTCCCTTATCTAGCTTTTATATATAAAGCTTACTAAATTCTAGACGATAACCTGATTAAATTTATATATATTAAATAGAAAGCTAACGGATAGATATTTTAGGGTTATTTCCGGGGCTATAAGAGGGGCCCGGGCCTTATATAGTAAAAGGGCTAAGGTATAATTAAGGGGGAGGGCTATCGTAAGAGAATTTTACCCCTTTTTATAAGCTTCTAGAGGTATTAGCTAGCTAGGGTATCTATAATTTAATAAGATAACGCCCCTATATATAAAGTAAAGGCTATAATAGATCTTATCGCGACCTTATTCCCCGGAGGTAACCTAGCTAAGTAGCCGGCTTATAGCCCTAATCTCTCCCTTATTAAGAACGCCTAGTTATAGATAAAGTTTTCTATCGATTAGAGATATCCCGAGGGTAAGCTAAGTAGTAAGGACCTTAAGATAGCCGTAATAGAGGTATAGGAGTCGTTAAGCGGGGATTATTTTAAATCCCTTATTAACTTAATACTTAAGAAGATTAAGGCTATAATCGAGGCTAAAGGGGGGTATATAATTTACTAGAAAATACTAAAAATAGCGTTATTAAGCCTAATCGTTAGCCTTACTCGTAGCCTTATTACTAGGCTATTAGAAAATACTAAAAATACCCCGGCCGGCAGCCTTAAAATACTAAAAACGTCCCCTATAAGCCTAACCTATAGCCTTATACTCTTACTATCTTATATTAACCTATAGATACCTCTCTTCCCTAGGAAATACGGCTTAGTTATAGGTTCCCTCCTATATCCCTGTGACCCGGCCTGCCCGGCTTGATTAGCTGAAATAAGCTCTCAAAAACACCAAAAACGGGCCCCTTGACCCTCCCCAGCCCCCCCCCCCCCCCCCCCCCTCTCCCTTGGCAGACAAACATTCACGTAGATAGGTGTACATATAGAGAGCGGTGACTCAGCTACCTAGGTAGCCAGCTTGGTTCGTCGTCGTCATCCACCGTCATTATTATATTCATCAGTCATCAGTCATCACCGGCTTTGGGCCATTGTTGGCCTTGTCGGCCGCCTTCTCCTCTCCTCTGCTCCCCTCTCCTCTCCTCTCCTCTCAGACTCTACATACCTACCTTGCACTCACCCCCGCATCTCACACCTTCGTATTTCTTCCATCAAGGGTGGGAAAAAGGTTGCAGCTCTCTCTCTTGTGTCCTTCCTTGCTTCATTCTTTCACTCTGACAGGGCACAGACAGACGACACTGATCTCTTCTCGGTAGAGGAAGAGGAGAGGAAAGACTAGCCAGCTCTAGCACCAGAACCAGAACCAGAACCAAACCAAGCCAAGCAGAAGCAGCAGCATCAGCAAGCAAGCAAGCAAACCAGGCAGGCTTCCTTCCCCCCTCACCCCCGCATCCTCCCGCTGCGGTGCGACGACGACGACGCCACCCCCCGCGCGCCAATCATTCTTCTTCTCCAAGCCTTGTCTCATCGCCCCATCCATCCATCCATCCTCTCTCCTCTCCTCTCCTCTTCTCTCCTACTCTCTCTCTCTCTCTCTCTCTCTCTCTCTCTCGTCTCTTCCTGGTTGTTCCTTTTTTCCTTTGCTCCCCCCCCCCCCTCCCTACTTAATAGGTAGCCGGCTCCCCCCGCTTCTTCATCAGCGGTTTGCTTGCATCCCGGATTTACCTACCTTTACCTTACCTACCAGCTCTGTCTTCTATTTTGTTTGTTACCGTTTGTCCTTTTTCTCCCCGCCTCTTTTCTGCATTAATTCATTGATTTATCATCTGCTCTTCTCTCTTGTGTCCCTCAACCCCCTTTGCATCTCACAAAAAGATCAAGTCGCATCTTTTCTCTGCCTTGTCGACGAGATGGCGAATTGGCAGGAATGTTCGTTCTCTCTCTTTCCCCTCTTCTCCCCCATCACACCAGTCTTCCCTACTGACTTCTCTCTTGATTTCAAAAGATAACCCCTTCAGCAAGCGTGAATCTCACAGCGCTGGCTCCATCCTCACCTACAAGATCCTCACACTCGTCTCGTGGATCTTGTCCGTTGTCGTCTCTGTCTATTACACCGTCCACGAGCCGCACGATGGCTTCAATATCCGTAACCGCATCTGGGATCAGAACTACCTGTACCCGAGTGCCTTTACCATGAATCACGTCATTGCCGACATCTACTGGTAAGACCTCTTTCTCTCTGAGAGAAGACTGTTCTGTTCACGACTAATTGGACCTTACCAGGATCGTTCTCTTCATCCTGCAGTTTGGCTACATCACCCATCTCTTCTCCAGCAAGTCGGAAACCGTCTACGCGGCCGCCGGTGTCGGTAGCCATTTCATCGCCAACAACCTTTTGCACTTTGCCTTTGTCATGCTCTTTGTCCGCTCTCATTTCCACTGGGCCGAGTTGATTCTGGTCATCAACTTTGTCAACCTCAGCTCGCTCTACTTCCGGCACAACTCTTATGCCCGCTTCATCCACGCCCCGGCCGTGTCTGGGCCTCTGGCTTGGACCTTTGTGGCCATCTACTGGAACGGCGCGCTCATGGTACCTCATCAGCATAATCTGGTCGCTCGCGTCTTTGGAAACATCTTCATCTGGTCTCTTTTGGGCTACGGCTCCTTTTTCATCATTGCCTACAAGGTGAGCCGATTGATCCGCATTCATCACGACGTCTTCCCTTCTAACCAAGCCGGCAGGACTACACCATGGGATTCGCCCTCAGCGTGCTCGCGGCCGCCATCGGCGTCGCCCAGTTCGAGCGCCAGGTGGTGGCCCTGCAGTGGATCTTTGCATTCATCATCATGGCCCTCCTCTTCATCATGACTCTTGTCATCGCCTTGCCCACCTGGGCCGGACGGGATCTCAAGTGGAGGCGCACGTCTCAGACTGATCAGGAGCGCGCCCCTCTACTCGAAGACTGAGCTTTTTCAAATGCCGCTCCTTTTTTTCTTTCTTTCTTTCTTCATCGTCTTGTGTGTCTGCTATCGAGTGTGTATGGAAGGAAGAAGGTTGACATGTCTCTGAAACCATCAGTTGAAGATGTCTTTGAAACATTGGTGACGAGAGATTTTTTTTTTACTCTGGAACATGGCTTAAAGAAGGCTTGTTAGTTATTAAGGATGAAGGCGACGACAATCGATTTTTTCGTTGACGACGACGACGACGATGACTTGGCGCCGCTGTCATTTGCTTGTTTTGGGTTTCCAATACCCAGGGAAAACACACACACACACACACACACACACACACATGTTTGCTTGCTTTGCTTGCTTGTATGTATGTATTGATAGCATGCGCGTCAAAGTAGTAGGTAAGTAATGGTTCATTTTGCCAAGAATAATCGACGGTTGGCTTGGCTGTAAACAAGGCTCGTGTATGTATGTAGGCTGTATCCGTAGGGATAGGCTGTATATAGGCGGTAGGCGGTAGGCTGTAGCCTGTAGGTAGGCGTGCATCGTGGTGAGGTAGAATGACGCAGTCTTACGGGGGGTTGAGCCAAAACGGGGAGGAAGCGGCTATTCTCCGGGGGTGACGAGAGGGAGTGGGAGTGGGAGTGGGAGTGGGAGGGTGGATGGATGGATGGATGGTTCGCTCGTTGCTATCGATACAATGATGATGAAGCAATCACCATAACAACAACGTACATACATACATACACACACAAATGGGGGACACACATATATCCGTACATACAAAGGACACAGGGAACAAAAATCCCACGATGAAACCGTTTCCCCTCCTGGGCCTGAGCATCGGCACCGACATATGCCAGATCACGCGCATCCGGCGGATCCTGACCAAGACTTACGGAAAGCGATTCGTCGATCGCATACTCACGCCCGAGGAGAAGGGGACGACGGAGGCGAGGCTGAGGTTGGGGCGGGGGGATGTTGCCGAGCAGGCTGTTTTCCTAGCTGGGAGGTAAAAAAAAAAGAATTTTTCTTTCTTTCTTTCTTTCTTCTCACATGTTGTGTTGAGACTGACTTTTATGTGGATGATTGTGGGTGAGTTGAAAAATAAAAAGATTCGCGGCTAAGGAGGCTGTCTTCAAGGCTTTTTCGAGGGAGAGGAGGCTCACTTGGCATGATGTTTCTGTTTGGAAGGTGGACGGGAGGCCGGTTGGGTTGGTGAGGCCCTTGAGGGGGGGGAATGAGGGGATCAAGGAGGGAGAGAGAGAGGTTGAGAAGGGTGGTGGTGATGAAGGGGAAGAAGAGGTCTTGGTGTCGATTAGCCATGATGGGGATTACGCTACTGCCTTTTGCATAGCTTGCATCCGATGAACCTCTTTTTTTTTTGTCCCTATCCCTCCCTTTCTCTCTCCCCCTCTCTCTATCTCTCTCTGTCTCTTTCATAAATCCCCCATCACCCTCCTCTCATCCTCAAGCAACAAAAAGCACAAAAGTAAATAAACAAGACAACAACCCTCCTGCAACGCAAAAAAAAAAAAGTTTGTAAAGTGACAGACAAAAATATTACAGCCGATGTACCAGGGACTCGAACCCTGAACCCTAGTCTTCAATGGCAGTGATAGGAGGACTATACGCTACCATTACGCCAGTACACCGTCGCGGGTTGCGATTTCAAAGGGCGGGGGTGGAAAAAGGTTCTTATTTAGGGAACGCTCTCTCTTCACCGTGTTTTTTTTTTATTTTTTTGGCTCATACTTTTTCATATCTTTGTTGTGCGCGAATTGCTTTTTGGGTCTTTTACTTGTCTTACTCTTTCTCGTGTATCTGGAGAAGAGGCATGCTGCGGTAGAGAGAGAGAGAGAGAGAAAGAGACAGGCCGTGTAAAGTGCGGGATAGGTACCTAGGTAGGCAGCTAGCCCACCTCGCTTTTTCCCCCAAGCACGAACCCCCCCAGCTCCCCTCCAGTCAACGACGACAGCAAAGCGGTCTTTTATCGTGAGCAAGTCGCTAATCCGTACAAGAGAAAGCACTCCTTCAAGATTGCACAACTCCGTATCGGAAAACTGCCTCTCACATCCCTGCTTCTTCTTCTTCATCTCACCCTGTCAACTGTCTCAGCCAGACATATCCAAACCCGCCACAACGCTCTCAGCTGACAAGCCCCGTCTATTCGACTCACTCACTCCTCCAACTCAACCACATCTCACCAAGAAATTCCCATCCATCCATCTGCACCTACCTAACCTAACCTACTCTCTTCTACCCGTCTCTACCCGCGCAAAAAAAGAACCCGAACCAATACATCCCCCGATGAAAACCCTCAACAGTCAACAGCAACCAATTCGGCAGCACACCCCCCCCTTTGAAAGAAAAGAAAAAAAATCCACACCAGCCACTCCTCCACCTAGCTTTAAAAAAAACATAGCGGCCCCGAACGCCGTCACGTCCCACACGGCCACACACACACACACATAGAGAGATAAACACCCACCCCCCTCCTCGAGGCTAAGCAAAGCAAAGGCCCTAAAATAAACGAAAGAAGAGGCTCCCGTCTCCGTGCATAGGTACATACTACATACGCCCCGTCCAGTACCTAGGTACCTGCATCCATACGCCCCACCCCCCACCCTCTCTTCTCTCCTACTCCCGATAAAATCCCCCGCGCGCGAAAACGCATCAAGGACCTGAGGAAGCGCCAGCCACAGCACGTGATCGTCTCTCAGCCCTACCGTCTCAGCCTCGTCGGTGTACCTTTTAAATCCCATCAAGCATAAATAAAATAGTGGCAGAGAGAGAAAAAAAAAGGGGGGGAGGGGGGGTGTCCTGATAATAGATCTACATATATCCCACCTACCTGCCAACTATCCGTACTTCATACATACATACATCTCTTCCATCCTGCGTCGTAAAAACGTCTTCATCACTTTTCCTTCTTCCTCTTCTTCTGCCTCTTCTTCTTCTTCTTCTTCTTCTTCTTCTGTATATGCCTCTTCTTACCCTCACCCTTCTCAAAAACTAGGTACACAAGGTAAAGAAACCTGCCTCCCTACCGACTTACCTACCTATCCATCCTCCTCCAAAACCATCTTCGTCCACAGGAGCTCGTATAAGAAAGCATCCTATCGACGATACCCAAAACATAAAAACCATGTCCTCCCATCCACCCCCTGCACTGACCCCCTTTTTTTCTTCCTTCATTCATCATCAGCTCCCCAGATTCTGTACCGCCTCCCCGAGTAGATACATACATACATACATGCATACAACACTCCCGCTCAACCCATCACTCGCACACCTCCATACCTATTAGGTACCATGGCTCATCCATCCCCTCGTCCTCTTCTCCCCCCTCTCTCTCCGCTCGTCGCATCCGTCCAACTCAATCTCGCAGCCTCTATCCCGCCGCGTTGCCGCCTGCCGCTGGGTTGCCCTCCGGGCCGGCTAGTCGCTCGCGCTGAACCATGACCCTCTGGTTGCAAATGTCGATAAACATCTCAAACTTTTGAATCAGCTTCTCCTTCTCTTCTAGCTTCTCCTTGAGATCGTCAATCTCTTTTTGCTTCTCCTCTTCCACCTTCTTCAGGTCTTCGCGCGCCTTGGCCAGCTCTCTCCGAAGCTCCGCTCGGATCCGATCCTCCGACGACGGCTGCGGCTTCGTATAGATGGCCGGCCGGTTTTCCGCCAGTTCCGTCGTCACCTTTTGGGGGTTGCGGTTGATGGCCGCCCGCGCGTTGTAAATGTCTCGCGGGAGCAGGTGGCAGTCGGGGTTCTCGTTTTGCAGAATCTGCAGCGTCTCCGACACGCCGGCGCCTGAAGGGTGGTGAAGAAAGAAATTCAATCGTCAGCGGCAAACATAGACACGACGTTACCCGTCTCGGGACGACTCACCATTCTCCTTGAGCTGCTTCACCGCAGCCACCATCTTGCTGTCCAGCTTGCGTGCGGCCGGGTGGTGCGACGGGCTCTCGCTGGGCCCGTGGTTGTGCTGCAGGTGGGCCGGGTCTGGCCGATAGCGGATCGTCCACTGCGTCCGCTGCTCGATGGCGAAGAAGCCGAAAGGGCAGTCGCATTTGCGCGACGACGTCTTGCGCTTGCGGAATTCGGGACTCACCCGGCTCGGTGGCTTCCCGGCTCGATCGCAAACAAAGAGCACCTTCTTCAAGCCCGGAACCGTCTTCTTAGATCTGCCTATGACGATGGCGTAGCCCACCGAAGTGCAGTACCGCAACACCGCCTTTTGCACGGCATCGAGCGTGGCGTAGCTGCCGCCTTCCGGGGGTGGCGACATCATTACCCCTAGCGGCTGCGACGGTACGTACGAAGGGTCGTTGAGGAGCTTGGAATCTAGACCGCTGCCTTCGTTCTCCCCATCGTGTTGACTGTCCATGTCCATGTCGTCGGCTGCATCGTCCTGCTGCTCTGCCTCTTGTTGCTGTTGCTGCTGCTGTTGAGGCGAGGCCTGAGCCTGCTGGCTCTGCTGTACTTGTGCCACCTGCGGTTGCGGCTGTGACTGGGCTTGGGGCTGCTGCTGCGATTGGGGCACCTGTTGGGGCTGAGGCTGGGGCGTGTGTTGCTGTTGGGGTGTCGGCTGTTGCGATGATGTCGACTGCGCATGTTGATGTGGATGTTGTGGATGTTGCTGCTGTGGCTGCTGCTGCTGTTGCTGCTGTTGCTGCTGCTGCGGCGTCGGCTGCGGTGTATGCTGCTGCTGACCCTGCTGCTGATGCGGGTGCTGGTGTGGATGAGGGTGATGCGGATGATGGTGCTGCTGCTGAGCCTGCTGGGCCTGCTGGACCTGCTGAGCCTGCTGCTGCTGCTGCTGCTGCTGCTGTTGCGGAGGCGGGGGCGGCGCTTGCGCTTGCGGCGGCGGGTGCTGATGTTGCTGCTGAGGCGGTGGCGGCGGTTTGTGTTGTTGCTGCGGGAGAGGGTGTCCCTGATGCGACTGACGTGCCTGGTGTCCCGGGTGGGCCTGGTGCACCGGATGGCCAGGATGGCCAGGATGGCCGGGGTGGCCGGGGTGAGTCGGATGAGCCTGGTGTGCTTGATGTACTTGATGAGCGGCATGAGCTTGATGTTGTTGGTGATGGGCCTGCTGCTGCTGGGTATGGTGTTGTTGGTGTTGTTGATGTTGATGTTGCTGCGTCGGCGGAGGCGGTTGCTGTTGTTGCTGCTGCGCTGACGGCGGCTGAGGTTGGGCCTGCTGCTGCGGCGTGGGAGGTTGTTGCTGTTGAGCATGAACAGGATGACCCGGATGGGATTGATGGGAGGAGGGGTGAGGTTGCTGCTGGTGCTGCTGCTGGTGCTGCTGTTGATGCTGCTGGTGCTGCTGGTGCTGTTGGTGATGCTGCTGCTGGTGTTGGGGGTGCTGCGGATGGGACAGAATCGGCTCGTGCTGAACAGACTGACCGATGCCGCTGGGAAACATCATCGGCGGCGGGTTCGACTGGGCCTGCATCTGCTGCCTAGGCGGCACTGCCCTCTGGCGCTGGACACCGATGGCGTTTGGCACATGGTTGTTAGGTGCGCGAGAGGAAGGATGGCCGTTGCTATTCGGGGGAGCAGCAAAGAGATGCTGGGTGAATGACCCCTGCGGTGGCTGCTGCGGCGCGTAGGCCTGTGGCTGATACGGCGACGCGGCATGAGGAGCGGGAGACTGCTTGTTTTGCTGATGTTGATTCGAGTGAGAGGGAGCAAAGCCAGCGGTGCGACGGAGTCCGGCCTGGGAAAAGCTGAGGCCGGCATGGGGGTTGGAGCCGGAGGGGCCGAGGCTCGACATGGTGGAGTTTTTTTTTTCTCGTTCTCTTTTGTGATTTGGTTTTTTTTTCCCTTGGACTCTTTTCTCTCTAACCTCCCGTCTCTCTCTGTTTGCTCTGCTCGGCACGTCGAAGCCGAGAGGGCAAGCGGCGTCTGAGGACCGATGTAGCTTCGCGATGCCGAACCAGTAGAGAAGACACAGGACGAAAATTCCCGGTGTCTATTATTTTTCGTGCACGCGTCCGGGTAAAAAAAAAAACCGGGGAAAAAGACGACGGAGATGAAGTCACGAAAAAGCCGGAAAAAAGATCAATAGAGACGCGGCTCCAGTCGCGTCTCTGCCCAACCGGCAGCGTCGCCGGTGAGGAAGAGAAGAGAAGGGAAAAAAAAAAGAGACGACGGCCGGTTCAGCCGGTTCGGGGTGATGGGCTCGTCGACCTGAGGCCCCCTCCCCCCCCCTCCCGTGGTGGCGGAATCTGTCTTGTCCCTTTCCCCCCCCCCGCCGGGACAGGAGATCGACTTGTTCGTCGTCTTCGTCGTCGTCGTCGTCGTCGTCTTCGTCTTCAACGTCGTCTTCAACGTCGTCGTTGTTCGTCGAGCGGCTCAAGCAAAACCCTGGACCTGGTTTGGGGGTGTCGTTAATGGCCCTGGGCTGGAGGAGGCGTGGAAGTGCGTGCTGGGCAGAGGTGTGGCCAGAAGAAGGGAGGAGTGACATGAGTGGGTTTTTTTTTTAATTTGAGGGAAGGAGGGGGGGAGAAGGCCTAAGGGAGGGGGGGCGCGCGGCCGCCGCGGAGCCTTTTATTAGGTCTCTGAGCTTTTTTTTGGGGGGGGGGGGGGTGGGCGGTCGGGGGTGGAGGAGGGGGGAGGGAGAAGGGGAAGGGGGGGGGCGCACACTGCGAAGGAGAGTTTGCGGGGGAAGGGGGTTGGTTGGACGAATAGATGGATATTTTATTCTTCCTCTCCGGCTCTTGTGGAGTGCTTACAGACGATACTTGTCATCTACCAGGTCCCTTTCTGCCCTTGCCAGGCCTGCAGGCTACATCAAGCCAAATCCAAAATAAATCCTTTGCCGCGACCACCCGGAAGCCAGTCGATTTTTACCTCGATGAGCTTCTTGCTGTCCCAACCGGCCAAAGCGCACTTTGATCTAGCATTAGGTACATATTCTCCCCCCTTGACAAGTGACAACACACACACACCAGACTATCACTCTGCCATCATGTGTACATATATCTCTTCTCTCTCCTTTCCAGGCTCGTCTGTGCCCTTTTTTCTTCCCTCCCTCTTGTCTTGTTTGTACAGCGAGTGGAATACCTGTGTACCTACCTATACAGCCCCTCTCGATTCCTCCACACGAGACAGATCAACTCCGGTGGCGTCGAGGAGGGCATCAACCGCCTTTGGGTAGGTACCTGACGCCATCGGTAACCGCTATTATTAGGTAGCGTTAGATAGGTGCCCAATGGCGACTTTAGGGCAAACACGGCACCTATGTACGTACGAACACACTCGAGGGCTCTCTGCCGACCTACTAGCAAAGCCGTTGTCGCCTAGTATACTTGTGGCTCGCGTACCCGTGTCGTGTCACCGAGCTACTCCCGAAGACACGTGCTCATAGAGACCTTGCCTACTAGGTACCTTCCACAGCACGTCAACGAATAGGCTCTTTTTTAAACGCCGAATACTTTTCACATAGGGCCGATATATAGAGAGAGGGGGAGAAGAAGAAGAAGGATTATTGATCGACTTGCAAAAACTCTTCCAAGAATTACAAACAAAATCCCCGTCTTTAAAAGTAACTTCCATCTCCGTGGATAACACTTACGAAATACCTTATCTGCACACCACTATCATCATCGTCATCGTCATCATCGTCCGCTTTACGACGCAGGCCCAATGCCTCACCAGTCGGATACATGGCAGCAGAGGTAACAGACCAACCAGCTGACGCTTTCTCATCCCCATCTCCATCCTTCATCTTCCTCCCTCCCTCCTCTCGCACCTCCCGTGGCGCCAACAAAAAAATAACAACACATATATACACACACACATGAAAAAGAAGCAATCCGACCTCGCTCGGCTGCTACTTATACTCCACCTATTTTACCTAACAGCTCAACATCAGCCTCGCCTCTTCTTTCTTCAAAAGGAACTAAAAATCAGCTCTCTCTGTCCAGGTAATTTCCTTCCTTCGCTATCCGTACCAGCTATGCGTAGTAGCCAGGTGGTAGGTACCACCACTACCAGTATAGACTCACCCCGAAAGTGGCGCAGATGGTGGCGTCGCTTTATCCGTGAGGGTATCCGTACCTACCTACCTAACTCCCCTACCATGAACCCCCCCCCCCCCCCCTAAATCCCCAGAACCTCCACAGGGCCAGTAAGCTTATTGGCCCGCTATCTGACGGAATTAAAGATGCTTGTAAAAAAAAAACAAAAGCTGACCGATGGCATGTTTTACCTTTCTCTTCTCCAGACTCCCATCGCTTCCCATCATCGATTCTCTGCGCCACTTACGCCATCAATTCAGCCGTCTCCTCCCCAGAACACACGGGGGGGGAACGAGGGGAGGGAAAAAAAAGAGGTCACGTGATATTCCTTTTCTAGCCTCAACCGGGTTGAATGAAAGTGAGTTCCGATCTCGGGACGACTTCTTACGAGCCCTTCTCACATTAGTATTCTACCATGCACCTGATGTATGATATTGATATGTGAGTCTATGTGTATGTATGTATGTACACAGCACAGTGAAGAGTGCTAGTCAAGGCTGACCATCAACACACACACACTCACGCACATAAACGGTCACGCCTCTTCTCATCCACACCGGGAAATGCCACTCAGCCAAAATCCAATCTCTCCATCGGCTATGCTGTGTAACCGCGCCGGGTTGATGCAGGAACCCCCCTCCCCTGCTCCGGAATACCATCGGTGCCGTCGCCGTAGACGTCGTCATCGTTGCTCCTCCCTCGAGCCATCACCGACCCCTAATCTAATACGCCCCCCCCCCCCCCCCCCCCCCCCCCCCCCCCCCCCCCCCCCCCCCCCCCCCCCCCTCCCCCTCCCTCCCCCCCTCCCCCCCCCCCCCCCCCCCCCCCTCTCTACCATTCGGCA
>PDHQ01000007.1:17352-73921 GCA_003339415.1 Ophiocordyceps camponoti-saundersi (nom. inval.)
CCCGCCCCGGAATACCCTCGGTGCCCTCGGCGTAGACGTCTTCCTCGTTTCCCCTCCCTCGAGGCATCCCCGCCCCCTAATCTAAACCCCCCCCCCCCCCCCCCCGGCCCCCCTTCCTTTCCCTTCCTTTCCCTTCTCATCCCCGTTTCGCTCCGTCCCGTCCCGTCTCGAGGCGGAGCTCGTGTTTTAATATCATTCAAAGACAAAGAAAGCTGGTTGCTGGTTTCGGCTGACAATCGACAACGACTCAACTTGCCGTCACAACTAAAAACATATCAAAGAATGGGGGAGGAAAAGACTTCATAGCCCCCCGCGGCCCCGGTCGCTCTTCTCCGCCAGCTCCCGTAGCACTTTGAGCTTCTCCTCCGTCACCCGGATCGCTTCCTTCATCTCCCGCTCATCCATCTGCCCCTCTCGCAGCTTGTCCTCCAAGTTGTGCCGTCTCTTCTCTGCCTTGTCCGAGTTCAACCGATCTAGTCCCGCCCGCTCGTCGAGCCACTCCCACAATTCGCTCTCTTCCCGTCGCCACATGTCCTCGTACATGGCCAGTCGCCCGTGGCCGTAGAGCATGTCGCCCCCGTATGGCCCTGTGCTCTTGGTCGGCGCTGACCCGTACCCGAACCACATGGCCACCAGCAGGCCGACCAGGAGCCCGTACATGACGTTGCCCGTCAGCACCGGCCCGACCAGCTCCATACACGGCTCTACCAAGCCTCGCACCGGCTCCAGCGGACCCCAGTCACTTCTCTTCGTCGTTTTTGATCCGCCGCTCTTCTCCGCCCCGCTGTCTGCCGTCTGCAACATCTTGCTCTTCTTGGCCTTCTTGCGTGCCCTGCCCGGACCGTGGCCGGCCGCCGTTCCGTGCCGGGGCCGTGCCGACGTCGCCGCTCGGAGGGCGGCGAAGAGGTCCTTGCAGTACTGGACCTGGCCGTCACCGACACCCTTCTCGATCGGTCCTGATGCCACCGCCGTTAGCCGTCATTTATCGTCATCATCATCATGATCCCAGGAGTAAATCACCTTTCAGCCAGCTCTTGCCTGACCACTCCGTCATACAGTTGACCTGCATTCGCGTCGAGTTATTTTCCGCCCACGATAGGCAATATTTCGTCTTGACCGTAAAGACGTTTCCGCTCGGCACGTCTGGCGTCTGCGTAGTCACGTTCAGGTTGACGGCCTTCTCAACGTCAAAGTTCTCCACCGTCTCCGCCACTATGCACTTGGTCTGTTTCGGTCCGATCGAGGCATTGAGCGGCTTGATGTATGTGTAGTGTCGAGTTCGCGTATCGGGGCCGAGGCCTGTTCTGTCCTCCATCTGCAGGTCGAAGCATTTTTGGTCACCCGTCAACCACTTGGTCATCCACTCGACCGAGCCGGAGCCGAAGACGAGGCTAAAGACCTTGCCGAGGGGCGCCGCGATCACTTCGTCCGCCACCACCTTGTCGTAGTGAGTCGCCGAGTCGCCGCAGTCGGTGGGCGGATGCGCGGTTGGTCCCAGAAAGTCCGCCAAACCGGCCGGCGACGACGGCGCTTCCCTCGAAACGTCGGCCGCGCCGCCCGTAGCTGCCGTCATGCCCGACACCTTGCGACCCGCAGGCGTTTCTGTCTCGGCGTCGGCGCTCGTCAGCTCCGTGGGCTGCGTGTCGGCCGCGTACTCATGTCCCTCGTCGTAGAAGTCGTCGTCGTCGTCGTCATCATCATCGTCCTCTTCGTCGTCGTCATCGTCACTGTCGTCGTCCGAATCCGAGGCCGCTTGCGTTTCGTGCTCCTGTATCGAGGGCTCGGCATCGACCTTTTCCGTCTTATCGCCTCCTGTTCCGTCCAACCTAACGCCGTTGAGGGTGCTTTTGAGTGTCGGATGTCCAAGTTTCCATATATTGACAATGAGGTCGTACGTCGCGTCTCGGCTGGTGAAGCTGGCGAAGATGTGTTTGGCGTGCAGTGTCGAGATCATGAGCCCGTTCCGAAAGACGAGAGCCGTGCTTCGCTTCTCAACGGACACTATCTCGTCGAAGCTCATAACCAGCGTCGTCGTCCAGCCGAGAATGTTGCTGCTGAAGCAGAGGTGGCCCTCGGAGACGTATAGCCGACCATGAGCGAGAATCTCCCTTTGCAGGGCACAGCTGTAGTCCTCGATGAGGAAATCGTCGTCGGGCACGCTCTTGAAGAGACTATGAAAATCGCGATTTCGCTTCTTACTGGCGATGGCGAATCCCGTCAGCTTGGGAGTGGCAAAGCCAGTCGTAGACTGAACGATGGAGCCAAGCGCCGCAGCCCTCATGCTTGCCGCATTCGCCGAGCTTCTGCGCTTCTTATGCGGCTTGTGGGCGCTTCGGGTGCTGGCGGCGCGCGCGATGGAGCTCTTGCTATCGGCCTCGGCGTGCGAGGGCGAGGGCTCCCCGGCAGAGGCCTCCGCCAGGGAGTGGGGTCTGCTGAACGATTCCTCTGGGAAGGTCCCTTGTCCGCGTAGATGAGAGTCGGCCGGGGCCGAGTCAGACCGGAATCTCAGGTCGACGGGTTCGGAGAGCTTCGCGGCAGTCGGGGGCGCCGCGGGGCCGGCAGGCTCCGGAATGCCGAGATGGCTGAGGCTCAAATCGCCAGAGCCGAGCGTCTGCACCGTCGACTCCTTCCTGGAATCCATACTCAGGTCGGATGAGTGCTTCGATGCGAAGGAAGACGTGAAAGAAGGCTCGGTCTCGGTGCGGGCGGAGGTTGACGGGGGAGACGACCTAGCGAGACTAGTGCGGCTCTTGTTGCCGCCGCCGGGGATATTGTTGCTTAATGTGTTGGCCGCGGTTTGGGCGGCGGATATGACAGACGAGAAGAAGCCGCCGCTAGGCGTATTCTGGCCGCTCTCGGCGATTGGCGTGGGCGACGCGATGACGGTCTTTGATAGCTTGCTAGGCACAGTGGCGGCATATACCGACGACTTTTTTCTCCAGGATGCGCTCATGCTCTGGTCCGGATCGCTGCCATGAGGGCTTGAATGGGGGCTGGAACCATTCGAGGTCTGCGACTGATGGGCTTCGTCGACGACAGCAGACTCGTGTGGTGTCGGCGGCGTGCTCACAATCAAGGGCGTTGTCGCCTTGTCGGTTGCCGTCAGGGCTCGGGCCAAGTGCGTATCGAGGGTCAACGGTCTCGGAGGCGCCTCTTGGTTGGGGGCTGCTGTTGGAGGCTCAGGGGCCGGGTCAAGCTCGGCGTCGTCGGCCTGGGCGGTCGAGGGAGGCTGGAGAAGCGATTGAGGAGAGAGATGATTTGCTTGTACCTCTGGCGACGACGTTGTCAGGTAGCCGATTTGGGACGGATGAGCCGAGATGGGGGCGGGACGACGAGCTGCGGGTGGAGTCGTATCGGAAGCGGGTCGCTGTCTGGCCAGTTTGGGATTAGTTAGTTAGGGTGAGGCCATCCTGAGTTGAGTAGGCGGTATGTAGAGGTAGGTAGGTAGCGTGTATGTATGTATGTATGTGAAGAGACGAAGCAAAAATGGAAGATGAGTAAAACACTTGGGCAAAGAAACGGTCAACGGGGAGTGTGTCTGTCTGTCTGTATGGATATATGGATGTGGATGTGTATCCGTTGCAGTGTCTATCTATGTATGTATGTATGTGTGTCTGGGTGTATGGAGACTGGGAAAAGAAGAGAAAAAGAAAAAAACACAGTTCAGCAAGGGAGGCATAAGCTTAGTAGTAGAATAGTAAACAACTTCAATGGCCCACGAGACTCCCGAGTCAGGTGGAGAAAAGTGGTCGTTACAACTTACGGCTGGTCATGCTCAACCTGCTCCAGGCTTGCGTCGCAGGAGCCAACATCTTCGTCGCTCCTGGAAGGCCAGGCGCTGAGGCATGTGTCGCCGTCGACACCATCGATCGTCGACGGCGGTCCGAGGGAGGAGGAGTCGTCGTTGGCCGTCTTGTGTCTCCTGGTCTTTCTCTTGACGGTGGAGATGGCCTTGGGTAGAAGCTTGCCAAGCCCGTCCATGGTTTGGATCCGCCTCGGCTGTTGCAGGTAAAAAGCGAATGTGCTCTGTCTCGTCAACTAGAACGGCGCGCGGCAGGCTGCATGTTGTTGCTTCTTATGTATGCATGTCTGTCTGTACGGGATAGTATGTGTGTGCGTGTGTGCGTGTGTGTATGTATGCTCTGTACTAAGTCTGCATGGAGAGGGGACAGGACCACCCATGCACCTTGTTGGCTCGATTGCGTACTTGCTTGAGGGAAAGAGAGAGAGAGAGAGACGAAGAGAAAGAGAGAGGACAAAAGAGAGAGGGCAACAACAAGAGAGAGAGAGAAAGACGGAAATACAGAAGGCAAAAAGCCTGCGAGAGGCCAACAGAGGCAGCCGAGCTCGTGACGACATGGTGACATTGAACGAGGTACCGAATCAGACACACACGACAGTGACGACACACACACACACTCTCTCTCTCTCTCTCTCTCTCTCTCTCTCTCTCTCGTGTGTGTAGTACATACATACATACATACCTGCATACGCACGCACAAACCGGTATACCTAGACAATCTTTACCTAAAGCAAATCAAAATTTCATCATCGGTGAAGGAAGCCGTTGATGATGAAATGGCGATTCCTTTGCACAGCCTCAACACATGTAGAATGATAGGTACCTTGCCTACCACTACGGGGACACATGGACGCTGGCACCGCCGCAGAGTGGCTGGTACATACAACAGGCGCAGCGTCTCCCTCAACCACGCTTCCCTCCCCTGCCCATTACAAGTCATTTTTTTTGCACTTTCCAAACTTGCAAGATCCGTCCTCCGGACATCTGGGACATCGGCATCTGACATGTAGTATGCATTTATGCCCTCGTGGTCCATGCCGTGTGCCGTGGCGAATACTACCTGAAAGAGGCTCCGCCCGCCGCTCCGGTGAGGCTGCTTACTCCGTCCCAGCTCTCTCTAGCCCAGTCCGGGGGGGGGGGAGGGGGGGGAGCGCTCGGCGGCAATTACCGTTGACTCCTCAGTTTGACAAGCACAGCAGCATCCGTAGCCCGCCCTGGAAACACCTGGCCATTGACTTCATAAACCCCCTCCCCCCCCCCACACTTTTAGCAAGAGGGATCTCCATCCGCCATACGGGAGTACATAGCAAGAAACTCTCTGGAATGGAAGCAAGCATGTCCCTGGCTTTCGTTTGCCCTGCCACCATCCGGCGCTGGGCAACCCACCAAGCGGAATTGAGGAAGTTTGTCGGTCGGCTGCACCACAAGCCGGCGAGGGAGAAGGGGGAAGGGGGGGGGGGGGGGGGTGAATGAAGCTGTCGACATGACTAGCCCATCTCGTTCAAACATTCATCTTGATTCATCTCTACTAAAGGTAGGTATCCGTACCTGGCAATACGCACATAGCCGTAGCCGTATCCGTACACACATACCTACATACATACATGATACATCCTTCAAGATGACATGGTCAAGTTTCTCCCCTCCCCTCCCCCCTATAACCCCGGCTGACCCATGAAACGCGCCAATTCACCGTCTAATTACATTTTACACGCACCCTGACTCGGAACCCCCCCACTCTCCCGTCTTCGGGGATTTACTCAGGGAGACCCCAGCCGCCTGCGACTCATGCTCGAGGCGAAACGCCGTCACATGACGGTGCGTTTGATGCGATTAAAGCATATCGGTCGGATTGTTCTGGCCCCCGTGGCACAGTCGCATTGGCATCCCAGCTCCCGCGCCCTGTCGCTTATCTTCGGCACTAGCTCACCGCGCTTCAGCGACTCGGCTGTCGGGCCGTAGGGGCAATACTGCAGGCTGTCATGGGAATAACCCACGTCGGAAAAGTGATGTACTTGTTCCGGCCGCAGCAACATGGCCACGGCAAGGCTGTGCACCGCCGCGTCGCCCCAGCGCTCATAATAGAAGCCACCGTCCCTGTCGAGGAAGTGGAAGAGACGCCGGTACTCGGCCGACCGGTAGAAGCCCATGTCGGCAATCTCAAAGTTGGACCAGAAGTGGCACAGGTTCCAGGGCTCGCCGTACGAGTTGTGGTTGGGAAGAAAGCTTCGCAGACGTCGCAACGGCCAAGGGAGAAACGAAGGGCTCATCATGGCCGTCCAGAGCGCGGAGCCGGCAAGTCTCCTCTCCGACTTGTAACGCGACAGCTTGTGGAACAAGGATGGCGCTGTGCTTTCGCCTTCCCACAGGGCCATGGTGTAGCCGTAACGCTTGCGGTGGCGCTCCATCTCGACGAAGGGGTCGTAGGTGATGGCGGAGGTGAAGGAAATGCTGGGCTCCACGCGCCAGTACCACTTGTAGCGGCGCAGTGCCGGATGATCGTAGAAGAAGCCCGACTGAAAGCGGCACATGTGATGGTAGCTTTCATCGCCGGCGTACCTGACGCCGCGTCTCTGCATGTTAAGCATGCTGCTCCGAGCCTTGGTGCGGTCGATCCAGTCCGGATACCCCCACATGTCGGCAGGGATCGTCTCGAAGCTGGCCTTTGCGCCGCTGCCATCTCGAGCCACGGCCCCGCCGACAGCCGTCACGAAGCTGGGCTCCCACGGCTTGTCGTTGAGGAAGACCCAGGGATAGGCAAAGTGCCGATTAAACTGCCGTTGCACGCTCTGCACGCTGGCCACGGCCCCGTCCAAGTCCGAGTTCCGGGCAAGCATGACGAGGACGGCCGGCGCCCGCGCCGAGCCATTGAGAACCGGCTCTTGGCAGCCGACGTGAAAAGGCGGATCGAGGTTCGTCTTCGGACGAGTGACGGCCAAACGGCGGCGATGAGTCCAGACGTCGAGGACGACGAGCAGCGCTATGCAGAGCAGCAGCCTCCAGCGAAGCCAGACGGGCTGCCGCCAGCGCAGCAGGCGGATCATGCCGGGGCTGCTAATGCAGCTTCTGAGCTTAGCTACCTAGGCAGACTTGTTTCGGGCCTAAGCATTGATGTTGATGATGCCTCTCGCGAGCGTAAACGTATGGCTTCTGGTTGACGAGGCATTGGGGGGGGCATTGTACATAATTAAAGCAGCCCCTTGTCAGCCCCTTCTACATACGCGGTCGGACCGGCAGGGATCGTCGTCATATCTTACCTCGGTTGCGCCTCGTCCATCCCACTCGGCCGCCCCGGAGTCTCAGCGGTCCCTGAGCGGGACACGAACAAAAAAAAACGTGTCTGAGGGTTCAGGCTGAGGTAGTACAATTAGGGTTAGATCAGGAGACGTACAGCATACATACATGTATGAGTAGGTATGTGCTGTCGACAACCGCGCGCCTCTGAGACGCACCCAGCAACTAGACTACGAACTTGGAGACTACGACAACCTACTTGGGTACCTAAACAATTAGGGAGGCTTTAACGAGGGTCTGCTGATCAATAAGTAGGCAGCTACCTAATTTAAACAGATGCTGCCGCCACGTGAAATGCGGAGAGGACAGTTCTCCCGGATAGTCCGATTTACCCTTCTGTAGTCCGTAGTAGGGAGGCGATGCGGGAACGACTGTCTACCTGAGAGGTAGACAAGGTAGACAGCTTACTACCCAACCAGCCCTATCAGATCGAAGATCAAGTATCCATGACATAAGAAGAGTATTTACCTACCTAGGTAGGTAGGTATGAAGGCAATGCGATGAACTTATACTCTTTACGCAGCGGATGAGCTACCTCTGACGAGATGAACTACGGATAGAAACTCAGGTCGAGTCTTGGGATGAAATCGGGTTATTGTTATAGCTGCAGTTTGCACGTGATTTCACCTTCAAATTCAAGCACGTCTTTCATAAGCCCCGCCCTAAGTGTGAACCTCTACCTGCACAACATTGTCATTCATATATCCATACAATTCCACACCGAGCCTCGACCGAGTCGACCCTCTCTCGACCTCGGGGAGTCTCTCTCAGAACCCATCTGCTCTGACCTACAGTCAGCCACTAGCCGCAGCGCTTACGGCTCTTCCTCTTCGCCTGATTGTCTGTCCCAGCCTTCCCCGCGCCCCCGCCACCGAACGGGGCGGCGCCGCCCCCCCCAAAGACAGACCGAAATGGACATGTCACCACTCGTCAAGGCTCATGATCACGCCCGCGCCGCCGCCGTGGCCACGCGTCAGGCCTCGGACACGACTGTCGCCATCAGCGAGCACACGCAGGCAGCAGGCGAGTTCGCCAACGCGGCCAGTCACACCACCAGCCTCGAGGCCCTGAGGACCCTCAAGCTGCTCGAGGAACACCATACGCGCCTGGCTGCTCTCCTCAAGCTTCCGCCCTCGTCCTCTTCCGCTGTCGGCAATCATTCGGCCGACGATGAGCTGCCGAGCGAGAAATACCCGCAGCCTCCATCTCCGGAAAAGGTCCGACCTGTCGTCGACGGAGCTGCTCGCAAGGATGCTACGCCGCCGAGGGGACCGCACGCTTCGCCCCGCTTCACCTCTCGCGACATGTCGTCATCCATCGCTAGCAACTTGGCTTCCGCCAGAGGAATACGCTCCAAACACAGGGGCCAGCCTCTGAGTCCCAGCGTCTCCAACGATCAAGCTCCCGGCAACGTCGACCCTCATCCGCGCAGAGACGGTTCTAGCGTCAAGATGCAGACCATCATGAACCACCAGGCAGGAAAACCCATTTGGGTCCCGCCCATGCCGTCTTCACCGCCTCAAAAGCCACCTCCTTCGACCATGGTTGCGCCTTTGCCGAGGTCAGACGTCGACTCCGCCGAAGACGGGGGTTACGCGCGCTTCTACAACACCTTCGGGAGCCTCATCAACAAAATATCCGCGCCGTTGGCCTTTGCTGGCTTGCCCCTTATCCAGGAAGAGTCTTCTTTCGCCGCAAAGCCAATGGAGGCCTCCCACCACTCCACCTCCGCCGTTGCCGCTACATCTCATCCGGCGATGAAGCGGAACTCTCCTCGGCCGCAGAACTCTGGGACTTTGGAGCCTGATCTTTCCAAGATTTATTCCAAGGCCACGATGCGGGCTCTGGCTCGAGAAGGCCACAGCGCGAGCGACTCGTTCTACGTTGTGCCTACCAGTGGCCACACCATGTCATACGCCAACATATTGACCTACGCCGAAAAGGAGAAGCGTCGGCTGGGGGCATCGACTCATGGCGAGCTCGCGACGGTCGGCGACGAGGACGAGGATGATTTTGTCGACGCGCGAGAGACTCTCATTCCCCTTTCGCCAGGAACCAGGCGCAAGGTTCTGCGCGTTCAAAGCGAGAAAGAGCTACGCAACACCAACGAGGAGCTTAGCCTCGAGAACAAGTCACTCAAGGACATGCTGGATAACGTATCGAAGCGCCTCCACGCCTTTGAGGCCAGCTCGCAGCATTCGGCCATGGCCCTTGCAGAGAGCTATCGTGTCATGCGGCCGGGCTCGCCGTCCAACAGCGGCGGCAGGCAGGCTGACGATGCCATGAGACGCAGGGCCCAGGATGCGGAGGAGCAGCTGGTGGTGGTGATGAAGCAGCTGGATCGACTGGAAAGGGACAATCGTAAGATGCAGAGGACGCTCGACAAGTACCGCGAGAAGTGGGAGAAGCTCAAGGCCGGGGCCAAGGCGCGTAGGGAGGCCCAGGTTGGGGAGAGCGTGGAGGATGCGCGGCAGAGCTAAGTTGGGGGAAGCGGGAACGGAGGGGGCAGACGGGAAAAGCGAAAGGGGAGAAAAGCGGACGAGACGAGGAGCTGTGACGGTGGAAAATAAAACTAGTTCCACCAGAAGCTGAGGCTGAAGCTGATACTCAAACTCCGTACGTAGTGCCACCAGCCGATGGGTATAAGCAAGGTGTCACCCGGCTGCAAGATGCACTCTCTATAGTCGATTCCCTCGAGAGAGGACAAGGACGGCGCGTCGTCGTCGTCGTCATCGTCTCGTCGAGGCGAACGGTCCCATCCCTCCATGAGACCGAGGTCAAGACGGCTGGTGTTACTCATGTCGATGCCAGACTCGGACGCGCGCGGGCACATGCTCGGGGTTGCCTGGGGCGGGTAGAGGCGGACGTACTTTGTGCCGACGACCTGACAGAGGAGGTTGTGATAGCCGTCGGTATGGAGGGGCGTGATGGTGCCGGCCGGGCCGAACCAGGCGTTTAGCTGAGGCGTGTCGAGGCGGGGATGGTCCCGAGAGGGGTCCGTAGGATGGGGCGGGACGTGGGCCCAGCAGAAGTCGGGGATGGTGACATCGCGGCGTAGAGAGGGGATCTGGTGGAAGAGGTTGTGCTGAGCTAGGTAGCCCGTCTGTTTGCTACCGTCGTCCTTGTCGTCGTCGTCGTCATCGCGCAGAACGTGCCGGGCGAGGAAGCGTCCGAAAGGCATCAGCTCTTGTCCCCAGTCGTCGTCTACGTAACTACGACCTATCTCGACGGGTACGAGACGACGTCCGCCAAGTGTCTTGGAGAGAAGATAGTCGGGACTTCGCCAAGGTCTATCCGTGAGCGCCGGCCAGTCTTGGATGAGGTCGGTGAAGACGACGGGCCTTACTTGGCCTTGATCATCGTTGTTGGCGTACTGTTCGAACTCGTCTAGTGTCCAGCCTGTTAGACGGCGGCATTTCTTTTCCGGCTTCATTTCCGGTCGTGGCATCGGCTCGTGTGTGGAAAAGGTTGAGTCGTTGGTTGACGAGACGTGTCCTTCGCTTTCGCACTTTTCCTCGAGAAGCTGCATCGTCGTCTCTACCCATCGAGCGTCTAGACAATCGCTTACGGCGCCGGTGGTGATGAGGACGCGATCGAGAGTTTCGACGATGAAGTCCAGCGCGTCGTCGTCGTCGCGGAGAAGGCGCTCGTGCGTGGAGAGGACGAGCGCGTCGGTGTAGAGGCAGCGCCAGCGACGAGGCACGCTGTCGAAGCGCCAGGCGTAAAGCCTACTCATTGCTACAGATGCGACGTCGTCGAGTCGTCGGCGGAGCAGCTCTACGTTGGTCTCGTCTGTGTTCGTCTGGTCCCTGTTCATCTGGTCCCTGTTCATCTCGTCTCTGTTCGTCTCGTCGCCGAGGGCTTGGGTGTGCAGTCGCGTCAGGAGGGAGGCTTGGCGGGCGAGGAGCTTCTCCATGGCGAGGCTTGAGGATGCGCCATTGCGGTCGGAGTCGGACGCTGGTCTGTTGGCGATGGAGGTTGCGGCTCCGAGGTATCGCGGGAGAAGTTTGTTCATGATTGATTGGAGCGAGGACAGTGATTTGGACTTGCGTCAAGGTTTTCTCTATGCTCATACATTCTTACTGGTATGCTGAATCCCAAACCCAAGTGTATCAGCTTGCGCGTATCAATTACTCTTACGTCATACGGATGATACAGATAGCCGTTCCGCGATAAGATGACAGAACGATACCACCTACAACCTAACTACCAACCAACCTGGGAGCTGAAAGACTCCTCCATCCGCCCCTCCTCCCTCCTCGCCGGTTTACAGGCTCCTCTTCAACTCTCCTCATTCTGCTCGGCAAGACCGGGGGGAGCAACGGCCTACACTGGCTACTTGGCTTGCCTCCCCTCGCTGCCATCCAGTAATGGTACGTTGCGTCTTTCTCTCTCCCCTCATCGATCGAAAGACAAAATGGCTTGTTTCTCTCCATCAGCCAGTGAATGCTCGACCAGAACTGAGCGTATGTTCCTGGGATCATTGGCCTTGACGTCTCAAGGTAAGGTTCGCAGCCGCAAGGCCCTCGACAAGAGTACGACTCTTGAGTCATTTCGAAGAGGGCACGGCCGAGTAGCCCGCCCCATCGGATCGTGTACCAGCGGATTTGATCGTACGTCTTGAATCTCGGCAGATACTGTAGGTAGTCTCGTACCTGTAGCTGGGGGAGGAAGAGATGAATCTGTTTATAGTAGACATAGTCTGCGCTGAAACACATTGTAGCGTTTGGTCGCAGGGGGCCGACAGGCAGGGTTCGGAATCTCTGATACATGTCTTCGTCGTCACTTAGAGCCGGGTCGATCAAGTAGGAAGACAAGGCCCCTAGAGCATCCTCATAGTACGGAAAGACGTTCATCTCAGAAGTGAGCCAGCAGACGGATTGCTCTCTCAGTCCCGCAGACATGACCCAGGAAAGAAATTCAGCGTAGCGCGCATCGGAAATCAACGGCAGGTCCATTGTAATGTCGTCTATCAATCTATACTTGCTTTTCCCCGTTATCGGTTGCAGAGCTTTGATGAATTCGTCCGGGAACGTCTCCACGACAAGCTTGACGCATTCCCACGTCACACAAGGTTTGTTGATGTTGAACCTCCTGGCGGTGAAGACGGTATGGTTGAGAAAGGGGGCAAAGGTTGATGATTTCATGTTGCCGCAGGTTAAAGAGTCTATTCTGCCCGTCTGTTCCCGGTCAAGATGTGAGCCCGCAACGCACAAGGCGATGAGGCCTAAAGGAAGGACACTTTTGACAAGCATTATGGAGAGTGATTTTTCTCGGACACAAAGTAAAGAGACAAAGAGCTGATGGCTGCTTAGGTAGCTGTTGCTTCTGATTCGCCCCTTTGGAGAAATTGTCTGTTTCTTTCCGGAGAGGGGATTCCTGCAAAGCTGTCTAAGGATTAGATACGGACTGCTAAACTGATGCTTTGAGAGATTTCGAAAGCCATGGAAGTTGTCAGGGGATGGATATGGTTATATACAACGTATGCGTTAGTATACATATAGTTTGACGGAAGTGTGGGCATTGACTGACTGCTCGTTATAGGCTTATTGTATGTAAGTTATGAATAATGTGAACTTAGACACTGTCATGCTTGTCAGATAAACACACCTTCTTACTACCTACCTTAGTATCCGGCACCTTTTCTTAGAGGTGTTTTCCTATCTTAGCATTACCTCTATTATGGGTTTCTAGTCATGCTTTTCTTACCTATTCGAGAGTATCGTTAAGGTTGCCCAAAAGAAAACTTGTCTGGATAGTGCCTACCTAGGTAGTAGGCAGCTGGGTAGTTATGAATGAGTTGTCTTTGTCTTGTAAGACGCAAGGTGGTGGTAGCCACAGTCAGGCAGATGCCCGGTGTGGCGGCATTATTACTAGTGTGATTATTCGCAACTGACGTCATCTATCGATTGATGGATATGTACTAGGTAGGTAGGTAGGTAGGTCGGTAGGTGGTAGGTAGGAAAGAACAAACGTTCAATTGGCTTCGAACCATTAGGTAGGAACCAAGGGTCGATAGCTTCCAATTCATGCATGGCACCTGCCTTGTTCTGTCCTTTGCACTTTTCTGAAGCGCGAAAACTGTCGGTACAGTACGTACCTAAGTACGGACTTTTTTTTTTTATTTTGAGTGAATCCTTCTTTCCCTCCGTATCTGCTTGCTATGTAGGTACGGAGTATGCATGTATGTATATTGTATGTGTAGGTGGCACATGCAGTATTCGTAAGAAAGGAGCTCCTAACCAGCATCATGGCGGCCGGGGGGAAGGCGCGGCACGAGCATAGTGTGCGTTGTGTATGTATGTATGTACCAGGCAGCCGCGACCCTACCTATCTCGACACCGCCAAACGCCCATACTTACCACCTACCTGCCTACCTACAGCGATTAAGCCCCGAAAAAAAGCCTCCTCATCCTTCTTCTCCTTCTCCTCCATCCTCATCCTCATCCTCACCCTCACCCTCATCCAGGTCCCCTCACTCATCACTTCCCCTCTACCTCTACCTCCCCCTCCCCTCCCCCTCTACTCCCTCTGTCATTCACCAATCCTTCAACTTCTTTACCTTCGCTACCCGTTTGTTTTTTGTTGTGCTATTTTCCCTCCCCCTCCCCCTCCCCCTCCACACCTCACCACCCCCCTCCCCCGACTCGTCCCTCCGGACATCGGTCTGCCTGGCCCAGCGTTACGGAACCAACCCCCGGCTCTGGACTGAAGAAAGTGTTTCAAAAGTCTGAAATAGGTTCCAGGTCGCTGATTTCAATACTTCTTTCGAGCCTTGCTCTTTTCATCAACATCGACTGCGCCTATCACGATGCACATTAAGCAGATGCTCGTTGAGGCCGAAAATGGCCACCAGCCGTCCTTTTCCTTCGAATACTTCCCGCCCAAGACGGCGCAGGGTGTTCAGAACCTGTACCATCGGATGGACCGCATGTACAACCTGGGTCCCAAGTTTATCGACATCACTTGGGGCGCTGGCGGCCGCATCGCCGAGCTGACTTGCGAAATGGTCCTCCAAGCGCAATCCGTTTGTGGTCTCGAGACGTGCATGCACCTCACCTGTACCGACATGGGCCTTGACAAGGTCAATGAAGCCCTCAGCAAGGCTTACAAGGCCGGCTGCACAAACATCTTGGCTCTGCGCGGCGATCCGCCTCGGGACCAGAAGATGTGGACCGCCACCGACGGCGGCTTCCAGTACGCCCGCGATCTGGTCAAGCACATCCGGGACACGTACGGGAATCACTTTGACATTGGCGTCGCCGGCTACCCCGAGGGCTGCGACGACAACAAGAACGAAGACGAACTGCTGGACCACCTCAAGGAAAAGGTCGACATGGGCGCCTCCTTCATCGTCACCCAGATGTTCTACGACGCAGACAACTTTATTCGCTGGGTCGGCAGGGTCCGAGACCGCGGCATCACCATCCCCATCATTCCCGGCATCATGCCCATCGCCACCTATGCCAGCTTCATTCGCAGGGCCAACCACATGCAATGCACCGTTCCCTCCCAGTGGATGGACGCCCTCGAGCCCTTCAAGAACGACGACGTCGCCGTCCGTGAGATAGGCAAGACGCTCGTCGCAGGCTTGTGCCGCAAGCTGCTCGCCAGCGGCATCCATCACCTGCACTTCTACACCATGAACCTCGCCCAGGCCACCCGCATGGTGCTGGAGGAGCTGCAGTGGGCCCCTTGCCCGGAGCGGCCTCTGCACCACGACCTGCCCTGGAAGCAGTCCAAGGCTCTCGGCCGCCAACACGAGGACGTCCGCCCCATCTTCTGGAGCAACCGCATCTCCTCGTACGTCCTCCGCACCCAAGACTGGGACGAGTTCCCCAACGGCCGCTGGGGCGATTCGCGATCTCCGGCCTTTGGCGAGCTCGACGCCTACGGCATCGGCCTCACGGGCACCAACGAGGCCAACCGCAACAAGTGGGGGGCACCGAAGACGGTCCGCGACGTCGCGAACACCTTTGTGCGCTACCTCGACCAGGAAATCGACTCGCTGCCCTGGAGCGAGTCGCCGCTGACGGGCGAGGCCGACCTCATCAGGTCCAACCTAAAGGCCCTCAACAAGCGCGGCCTTCTGACCATCAACTCGCAGCCGGCCGTCGACGGCGCCAAGTCGTCGCACCCGATCCACGGCTGGGGCCCGTCCAACGGTTACGTCTACCAGAAAGCCTACCTCGAGCTGCTGGTGCCGCCCGATATCGTCGAAGACATGATCCGGAGGATCGAGGACCGGCCCAGCCTCAGCTACTACGCCACCACCAAGGATGGTGATCTCATGACCAACGTCTGCACCGAGGGCCCCAACGCCGTCACCTGGGGCGTCTTTCCCGGAAAAGAGATTGTCCAGCCTACCATCGTGGAGAGCGTCAGCTTCCTCGCCTGGCGGGACGAGGCATTCCGCCTCGGCATCGACTGGGGTCATTGCTTCGACGAGGGGTCACCGAGCAGGGCTCTGATTGACAAGATCATGAACGAGTGGTATCTCGTCAATCTTGGTGTGTTTCTCCGTGTTGCGTATTATGAAGGCAGAGGACTGACTTGAAGACTCTCTTCTAGTCGACAATGACTTTCGCAACAATAGTGCCATCTTCGACGTCCTTGACAATCTGCAAGTAAAGGACCTCGACATCGTGTACGCGGCATGAACCATCTAGGCTATTCTCGCCTGCTCCTTTTCGAAGGCGGAAATTTCTCTTTGCGCTCTTGCTTCTGAAGATATAAACTATACACCAAAAAAAAACAACACTACACAAAAGGGGGGAGGGAAAGGGGTAGAGGGAAAAAAAGGCCTTCTCGTTTTTCTCTTTTCAACAAGAAAAAATGAAGAACCGCCACTCACGCTCACTCACTTACTCGCTTGCTAATTTCATACCCTCTCTGCGAAGGAGATGAGGGGCCAAAAAGAAGACTCGGACGGATATAATTGTGCCCATACTTGGTGGGATTTAACGCGCTATGACGAAGGTTTTGGGAGGGAGGGAAGCGAATGTCTCTTGCACTCTGAGCTTCTCGCTTGAGGCGTAACTCTGTCTGGTTCATCATTAGTCGGTTCACTGGTTATATATATCTCAACGATACCCCTCCCCGAACTCGGCTCCGCTGGGTTGCCTGTCCATTGTTTATTATTCTTACACTGGATTCATAAAAAAAGAAGAGCCGTGTTATTCACGGTGGATGGAAATGCTCGCTTATTGCCCCCCCTTGAGCAGCAGTTGTGACTTTGTTGATGGCTCTATTGACATCATCCTTGACTTCCCCAGCCCTGCTCGCCAAGAGTAAGTCTCGTGGAGATACTTCACATTTCTGAGAGGTAGCTGGTCTGTGGAAAAAAAGTATCTTTATGGACAAAATAGGGGGTGGAGGGAGGATCAAGTGTCAACGAATGCCATCGTCCCAAGCGTCGTCATCGCCAACCTCGTAATCCATATCCATCTGCCGGTGCAGGACATCATCCCTACCGAGGCCCTGCCCTCCACTGCCGCCAGCAGCAGCAGCAGCACCCCCACCGCCGCCGCCGTCGTCGTCGTAGGCAGCGTTGCCGACCGCCACGTCATCCGAGAGGCCGGGGGTTGAGCCCTCGCCGGAGCCGGGGACGGAAGTCTTGACCCACGATAGGTCCAGACGGCCTTCGACGCCGGGGAGTTCTTTCCCGTGGAGGCCGTTGTAGAATTTCTCTGCTGTTCTGCGGTCTTGGAAGGATACGTGCGTGACGGAGGGCGTTGTCTCGACCGCCTCGAACTCGCCCAGGTTCTGTCCCCCGTTACGTTAGCGACGACCTCCTCTTCAAGGAGAGTAGGACAAAGGAGAGAAAGGTATTCACAAGAAGAAAGTGGCGTAGCAGTTCGTTCCGGTCCGGAGGCGTAAAGTCGACACCGTGCATGGCCAGTTTCTTGGGCCGATTGTCGAGGGAATACTGCGCGTAGGCGGCATGTCTGCCTCGAAAGGAACCGCGGCCGCCTCTGCCTCGATAGCCCCTTCTGCCCCTATACCCTCCACGATACGGGGCCCCGCCGCCACCGCTGCCACCGTCTCCAGCGTGAGTATCGAGTCCGAGCATCTCGGCCTCCTGCTCCAAAGCGGCCAGCTTCGCCCGTAACATCTCGGTGCCCGAAGACGCCGCGGCCCCGCCGCTGCCGTTCTTCTCCGCCAGCCTGGCGCGTAGCTGGTCCGTTTCGGCCTGGTGCTTGGCCAAAAGATCTTGCTGCTTCTTCTCCAGCGCCTGCCGCTGACGCTCCAACTCTTCTCGCATCGACTGTTTTTCCGCGTGCTGTCGCTGAGCCTCCGACTGCTTTCTTTGGAACTCCTCAGGGTCGACCTCCGGCTCCGACTCTTTGGCGAGCGGACTCCTGTCTTGGCTTAGCCTGTCGTTGAGGCCCGCGGCGGCTTGAGGGAGCTGGCCATTCTCCTCCTTGAACCAGTATACCTTGACGAAACGGTTGTCGAAGATGACCTTGGGAGACCTATAGGCGTCGTTTGCAGATGCCCACTTGTCGTATTTGACAATGGCCAAGTGTTTATACGGTTGCATCGAAATGTCGACAATGGTTCCGAACTGGGAGAAAAAGGCGCGGACCACATCTTCACTGAAGCTCTCCTCGGGGATGTTTTCGACGACGATTGTGCTCTTCGACCGATCGTGAACGGGCGCCTCTGAGGAGAAAGGTGCTCGAGCGCCGCCTTTCCGAGCACCACGATTGCCGTTGCCTGCGAATTTCCTCCCACCTCGACCTCGGTTAGCGTCTTGGTTGAAGGCTACGGTAGGCAATGCCATGGGCATCTGCATCACAGCATCGTTTGGATCGTACTCTAAAGCACGACGTTAGTTCAGATGTAAGAGAGGAAGAAAGATGACGGGCTTACCTTGGCCTCTCGCCGCTACTGGAGGGACGTAAATGGACTCATTTCCGTGGTCGAACATGCAGGTGCTTCCGCGGGAGCAGTAGCCCTTGGTGTCGAAGTCACGGCAGCGCCGTTTCGCCTTGGCCTGGTGTTGCTGAGGTCTCGTTCCCATCGCCATTTGGGGATAGCCTTGCAAAGCGGCAAATGGAATGCCCATGGCCTGCATCTGCATCATGGTCTCCAGCGGATTGCCGGCATCAAATTGCGGCAAGGTAGGTGGAAAGGCACCTTGCCTGCCGCGACTCTCCTCCATGCCGCCACGTCTTCCGCCGCGTCGAGGCTGCTTATGAAACCGCTGATCGGGTTCTTGGCGCTCGGCGACGTCAACGGCATCAGACGTGTCACCGAACGTCCTCTTGCGCGCACCCGCAGTTGATTCGACAGGTCGAGCATCCGATGACGACGTCGACGGCGGCGGCACTCCTCCCGGGCGATAGGATCGGGACTTAATCGCCGAGAAGACGTCATCGAGAAAAGTCTTGGGATCTGCGCTCCGGGAAAAGCGAGGGGAAGAAAAGGTCAGCAAAAGCACAGGTAAAGCAGGGATGAGGTTTTCTCATTTACCTTCGGAGAGGAAATCCGGTATCTCCTGTTCGCATAGCTTGCGCACATCGTCGTGGGAACCATCGTGCTTCAAAAGGGCGATGACATACTCAGCGAGCACATCAGAGTCAGCATCAGAGCTGTTTGAGCCGTCAGCCATCCGTAGACACCAAGAGGGTGCTTCCTTCGCCCACGTGTTCTCGATTCTCTTGACGATCCAAGCCTTGAGCAGCGGCGCGTCATCTTCGGAGAATAGCATGTTGGATAGACGCCGCTGATTGACGGACTGCGGGCGACCCTCGAGTAGCCGATGATGGGAGGATCGCGAAGCCTGTGACTCGTCGTGAAGCGTGGCGTTTTTGCTGAACCCGAACGCGAAGAGAGAGAGAGGAAGATGTTGGTTTTTTTTTCTCCCCTTCCCTTTTAACCCTTCGAGAGCTCACATAAGAAGAAGGCTGATACATGCTACATAGTGCGTATGTACTGTGCGCGATTATTTGCACTGTACTGAGTCTATTCGTAGGTACCTAGGTACGACCATTTCGTACGGGATACGGATAAACGTTTTAGCCTCTCTCTCTCTCTTTCTCTCTCTCTCTCTCTCTCTAAGTCTCAGGCATGGGTGGAAGAAGGATAGTAGTAGGGAAAGAGTTTCAACAAGACTCATTCATAAGGTGTTGTCGGTCTGTCATTCTATCCGTCCCTCATGATCATTTGTATGTATGAATAACCTCATCTACCATCAATTTACGGACACAAGACCATCCATCATCAATCGCACTTCTGATTCACAGATGACGTCTGGTCATGGTAACTACAACCATAATCTCTCACATCAAATCACACCAACGCACACACAACACTTGTATTCTCTACCGTGATGCCTCCTCAATCGCATGTGTTCCATTCCACTACTGAAAGAGAATACTTTCACGGGCACAACTCCCAGTCTCACATCCGCCTTCCGTCCCCGTCTCTGGTTGACGCCCGATACGACTACTCTTATGAGCCACAGGAGGTGCGCCGCTTTCTCGCCGCCACTGAGCGTCCGACAAGAGGTCGTGCCCAGCGCGGCGCATAACCAGAGTCTATGTGCACAAAGCAAGAGGATTCTCTTTACAGCTTGTCGTAGTACTGCCATATCGTCAGCTTGCTGCCCGTTCTGCGGGCCGTCTTGACTTACGTTCTCCACTCCCGGAACCTCCACCTTGATGCCCTTGCGCTTGCGCATCTCTGTCACGATCTGTCCCACCTTGGACGTCGGATCCAACGGTGAACCGCCCGGCAGGATCTGCCAGTGGTCGAAGACCGACTGGGGGAAGGCCTGACCAGACGTCGCCTGGCGGAGATCGCCGTTGAAGCCGAAAGACTCCAGCACGGGCAGGTAAGCCTTGATGTTGAACAAGGGGGTGCCGGGACGCTGCTCCTCGCTGAAGACGTGACCACGTCGGCGCGTCAGGACACCGTATACGCCACCCATGGCCTGCTCCGGCACCTGAATCTCCACCAGGTAGACGGGCTCCTGCAGGGCGGGCTCAGCCAGTAGGGCCGAGGCGTAGAGCACACGGCGCGCCGTCGGGATGATCTGTCCGCCACCACGATGAATGGCGTCGGCGTGCAGCGTCACGTCGAGGATGTTGAAGCGGATAGACCGCATGGGCTCCTCGGCCACGGGTCCCTCACGGCTGGCCCATTGGAAACCGGAGACAACCGAGTCCTTGATTTCGTTGAGATACTGGACGGCCTTGGTCTGATCCACCAGCAGGTTGGCACCGGTGCCGTCGGGACCAAACGTCCAGATCTTTCGAGCGTCCGTCACGTCCCAACCAAAGTCGTCGGCAAGAACACGGGCACGGGCCTTGAAGTCGTCACGGGCGCTGACCTTGCCTGACTCGATGGCCAGCGACAAATCCTCCTCCATAGGCTCGGCCACCATGTACAGACGGTTGTGCTTGTTGGGCGACTTGGAGAGGGCGGTCATGCTGGACTTGCTCTGAACCGTTTCCCGGTACTGGACGACGGGATCCGAGATGATGAGCGGCACACCGGCGTGATCTTCCTCGAGATCCTTGAGGCAAATCTCCAGATGCAACTCGCCGGCGCCGGCGACGATGTGCTCGCCGGATTCCGAGTGGAGCGTCAGAACACAGGGATCCGACTTGGACAGGCGCTTTAGACCTTCGACGAGCTTAGGCAGATCCTGAGCGTTCTTGACCTGAACGGAGCGCTGAACGACAGGCGAGACGGAGAACTTCATGACCTTGAGGTTATGCGCCGTGTCGCTTGTGGTCAGGGTACCAGACTTGAGCAGGAACTGGTCGATGCCGACCAGGCCCACGATATTGCCGGCGGGCATGTCGTCAATGGGCTCCACCTTGCCGCCCATCATGAGAACGGTACGCTGAATGGCCTTGATGAAGAGGTCTTCCTTCTTGCCGGGAACGTAGTTGGGACCCTGGATGCGGACCTTGAGACCAGATCGGACGGTACCCGAGAAGACACGGCCGAAGGCGTAGAAGCGGCCCTTGTCAGAGGTCGGTACCATCTTGGAGACGTAAAGCATGAGAGGGCCTTTGGGGTCGCAGTCGCGGATGCCGATGGCGGCGACGTCGTCCATGGGACCCTCGTACAGTGTCTCAGCGCGATACTTTTGAGCTGTGACTGGCGACGGAAGATGCAGAATCATCATCTCCAGAAGAGAGTCGGCGGCGGGGAGGAAAGTTCGCATAACAGCCTTGAGCAGCTGCTTGCCCTCCTTTTGCTTATCCTCGGTGGTCAGCTTCAGGTTCAGCTTCTCCAGTAGGGTGGCCGTCTCCTCTTTGCGGAAGTTCATGACGGCCGAGAAGATCTTGAAAATGGGGTCCAGGATGAACTGGTTGAAGGCGCGCTCCAGAGGCTTGCCCTCGTAGGTGTCGCTCTTGGTCCACTTCTTAGTATGGGGGTTGAAGTAGTTGTCGCCCTACAGCAGTCGGGTCAGCATATAGTTGAACGAGACGGGCTCGTGCAAGGAGTCCTAACCCAAAGACGCTCCATCATCTTGTTCTTGTCGACACCGAATTTCTTGGCGTAGCGAACGGCAAACTGACGGACGGTGAAGGCCCAGCCGTGCAATCCAGAGCCGAAGGCGACAGTGCCCTTGTAGGGATAGACCTGGACATCGCCGAGAGCCTTGTCAAGGTATGTAGAGATGATGACGTTGACTGACTCGATGGTTCGGGAGAAGGACTGGTAAAGGTCCTCCTTGGAAACCTGCAACTCGAGGAGAGCACGGTCGACCTTGTTGATGATGATGACAGGCTTGATGCGCTCACCGAGGGCCTGTCGCATGACAGTCTCAGTCTGAACGCAGACGCCTTCGACGGTGTCGACGACGACCAGGGCACCATCGGTGACACGCAGGGCAGCGGTGACTTCGGATGAGAAATCGACGTGGCCTGGCGAGTCGATGAGGTTGATGAGGAAGTCCTGGCCGTCAGTCTTCTGACCAACAATATCCTTGATGTCCTCGGGGTCGTCGAGATGACCGTAAAGGGAGATGGCGGTTGACTTGATGGTGATGCCACGCTCCTGTTCGTCGGGCCGAGTGTCGGTCGCTCGGGCATCTCCAGCTTTGGCGGTGGAGATGATGCCGGCCTTGGCCAGTAGGGAATCGGTCAAGGTGGACTTTCCATGATCGACGTGGGCAATGACGGACATGTTGCGGACATTGCTGGGCTTGTCCATCAAGGCCCGGATCTCGTCGATAGTGAAGCTATCATGGTTGGGAAGGGAGAGAAGTAGCCAGTCAGTCGTCTGTACATACATACATAGTCATCTCTCCAACTCGGAGCGAGACGATGTAAGGGAATACGACGAGAGGCGCCAGACGAGGCCGCCTGGGCCGAAAGCAAGGGTGCCATTGGGACTCACTTGACCATTTTGGCGGTGTTGATGCGAGAACCTTTTATTGACGAGAGAAAAGGTGAGAGAGACAGAGAGTGAAAGGGGCACGAGAAAAATCTGGCGACGACGAGCAAAGCGGGGTTGCGGATTTACACCCCGCGCTCTCTCGTGTTGGACGAATAGGAAAGTGGACGAAGCGGCCTCGAGCCGGCGATTTGACACAGAGAAGACGATGATATGAAGATTCCCAGCGGCGTGCCTTTGGGAATCGTGAAGATGATGATCAACAAGAGGAGGGAGTAGACGGAAGAGAAGAGGAGGAGGAGGGGGAGAGACAGTGTCAGTGATTTTCTGCAGCATAAATGAGTATCTCTGTTCGTTTTTTTTTGATGGATTTTTGTGCGGGCTGCGCCTTAGCTGACCTACCCTAAAGACAATTGCCCTTGACCCCGTCTGCGTTGGCAAATGACGAAAAGAGGGGCAGCGCAATGCCTTGCCCCACGGTTCCATAAGATTATATAATCTTATCACTCAGGGCATGAACCCTGGCATTACATATGCGAGTCACTGAGTCCGCAACGGCGACGACAATCTCAGCCTTGCGTGGCCTCAGCCTCGTCCCTTTCACCATGAACGATCTCTAACACGATGCAAAGAAACATCACGGGAATTGTTTCCTTATATTGTATGTACATAAGCATCTACTCTTACCCGCTATACAGAAAATATACACCAACATCTACTGCACATATAATACACAACCTTCGCCTCACGAAGATCCCAGAATCCGTGAATACGCGTCCTCCACCTCTCCAGCCAACTCCAGTAGAGACACAATCACCATCTGGTGCGTCAAGTTAGGCAGCTTATCTCGGTGCAGCCCGATCCACTCCAGGGGCGGCGTCGCCTCGCCCATGTCGCGGAGTTGCGGCGTGTCGATCACCGGCGGTTCCAGCGCTTCGTACTCGTACTTGGACTGCGGCACCTTGACCTCGGCCGTGATTTTCTGCTGCCCACCTTCTCTCAGCCCTCCGCCGGCGCCGGCCTCCTTACCCGCCTCATCCGACGGTCCGGCCTCCGCCTCGGGAACACCCGTGATCTTGACAGCCCCCGTCATCGGCAGCTGCCGGCCCCAAATCTGCTCCAACGCCTTGCTGTGCTTCGCCCACATGCCGCGTATGTAGCTGATGCGCGAGTAGTTCCAGCCGACCTCGACCTTACCCTCGAGCGCGCTCTTGAAGATGTAGCTGATGTGGTTGGTGTCCGGCCGCTGCCACGTCTCCATCATGGCATCGACCCGCGGGACCCTGAGGATCGTCCCTCCACGAGACCCCGTCGCGCGCTCCACCACGTCCTCGACCGTCAGCTCGCTCAGTGACTTGGGTGCCTCCGCGTTGCGAACGCCGGCCAGTCCGACTCGAAGCTGGCCGAGCGTCATGCGCAGAACGCTGTGGATCTGTCGCTGTTCCAGGTTGGCCGCGAATCTTGCGTGGGCGTTGAGCGCCTCCATCTTAAGCACCTGATGATCCGAAAACGTCGCCGGGAACACGCCGAGGTTCAGCGTCTTGAACGTCACCACCACGTGAGTGTCCAGCGATATGGGTGATCTGGCCACTACTTCCAGCTCGCCGGGCGACATGACTGGCGTCAATGCCGCCGTCACAGTCGGGGGTCCTGTGGCTCGCGCCGTCACCGACTTGCGTCGTGTAAACTTCTCAATCTCCCTCAACGACGACTCGAAGCTCTCCTTCTTCTCCTGTACAAGCTTCTGTATAGCTTGGAAGAGCGCCAGAGCCTGGGCCGCCGACGCTGTCGTCCCGAAGATCTGAACCGCCTCGCCGTCGAGCATGGCCACAAGCCGGTCCCCGCTGCCGCCGCGCTTCTCTCGTACATTGTACATGAGGAACTCGAGTGACCTGACGTCCGCCATCAAAAAGGCCTGGTAGTCAAAAGCCGCCTTGGCTCGGCAGGCGTTGAACGCCAGCGACGCGTGGATCAGCGGCGTCTTGTTGAGCGCTTCTTCTCGCTTCGGCCACTGGATAGACGTCCGCAGCCGGAAAGTCTGCAGCGCGATGAAGCCGCTCAGACGGCCTGTGCAGTCGATGCCGATCCGCTGAAAACCGAGACATAGATCTTGCTCCCAGTCCGACGTCTTCTTCAACGAAACCCAGAAGTCGCCAATCTGGAAGACGGACTTTCCAATGGCTTGTCCGAGGTCGACGTGGACGTCAAGCGCCGCGATGGATATCGTGGCCGTCCAGGGGAACGCCGCCGTCGCCGCCACCTGCTGATATCGCTGCACCAGATAACCCTGAGAAGTCTCCGTCTCCAGCTTGGCCACGGGGACGGCCGTCGCCGCTTGACGCGGGGTTTGCGGATACCAAATCTCCCTGAAGAGCAAGAAGTCCTGGGCCTGCTTCGCATTGATGAACACCTTCATCGGGCTCACCTTGAGAATGGCCGAGATGCCGCTGGTACCGCTAACGTGTTTGCTATTCATGAACGATACCGTGACCGTGTCCACGCCGAAGCTAGCCGTCGACTGGCGCGAGTAAACATGCTGCACCGAGGCTTGCGGCTGGCTCAGCGTTCCCGAGATGGCAAAGAAATTCCCCTGCTCAAGAGACTTGACCGTGTTGATGGTGAAGTAAATGTTGTCGAAGCATGCCGTCGCCTCCACCCTTCCTACCGGCTGGCAGCTCAAGGTGAATGCCTGCCTGCAGATGCGCAAGCCAAGGTTGAGTTTCAGCCGTCCCAGGACAGCGCTCGGGTCGGCTGTGAGAATATTATCCTCATCTCCAGACCGCTCTGACTTTGACTTGGGTAGCTCATCCTTCTGGGCTTCCTCGTCCTGGTTGCCGTCATCTCTGACAACCTCCTGGACGCTTGAGATGATATCCAAAACCAGGGGCACCACAGACGGATGCAGCGTGTTGCTCGAGGCGTCGATCTTGACCTCGCCGTACAAGGTCGGGTCGTCTCTTCCATTGTCTCTGTATTCGGCCTTTCCCGCCAGTCCTGGGCTGCGAAGCACAACCGCGCTTCCCGAATCGTCCGTATCGAATTGGCCGTATTTGCCCCCCAACGACGACGGCCGCCAGTTCTGACCCGAAGATCGCGAGCTTTCAATGGCATCCTTGCTGGAAACATAGACCACTGCACCAGCAAAGTCGGCATCGACGAGCAGGTTCTCCAGTCGTTTGTTGCCCATCAAACTTCGCTGTGGCTGCACCTCCACCGACTCGTCTGCCTTCTTCGGAGTCGCCGGTGCACTTATCGTCCAATGCGCCGAGGCTTTCTGCACGTTGCGGATGGACAGAGAAATGGACTCGATGAGGTTCGCAGCGGGTAAGATGAAGGCAGATGTCAGTCGGAGGTCGAGCGACTCGCCCGTGGCCTGGAAAGCCATGCGTCGTGTCCCTGCTGTCGAAACGTATGCAGCGTTGAAGATGACCTCTGGGAGCAGTGCAGAGTGTAGAGACCGCACGTTCTTGTCTTGGTCTGACGGCACCGTCTGAACCAAGAGGCTCGATATGGTCAGCCTCGCCGATTTCCTTGTCCTCGTTCCAAATTCGATGAGTCGGATGGACAAGACCAGATCCTCTTTGGCGTAGTCCTTGTCTGTTAACTTGTTCGCCACGTTCCAGCACACCTGGATGTTCCGCAGCTCGAAATGATAGACCACAGACGCCAGTACAGAGCCCAGTATGTCGCCCTCATCTCCCGACTTCGCTTCGCCGTCGTTTGCGGCCCGGGCCTTGGGCTGCCTCAGCTTCTTCAAGTACTCGAGTTCACGCGACGCGTCCAGATCTCTGATCTTCGTGCCCAGGTAGCCTATCACATCGATTACCGTCGAGACCGTCTCCGGAGACAAGTTGACACCAAACTCTTTGCTGCGAAAGTTGAACTGCCAGTCCTCTCTGCCGTCGTCTCCTTTGCGGGAGCTCGCAGACACAGTGGCGCTGGTACCCAGGCTACCACATGATCTCATGGCGTCCTTCTTGCCCCTGCGGATGTCAAGGCCGACGTGCCTGAGATTCAAGTGCAGATCAGGGTATTTGAGAGCCGGCTGTTGCGGATCATGCTGGTTGCAGGCCAAGAGAGACGTCTTGTCAAGCGAGAAATATATCTGAGCCGTTGGATCGCTCTTAGACGTCAGAGCTGTTTTGGCAACTATCCGCAAGCCGGCAAGCGTAACGTGAACATCGTACGCCAAAAGCGGGCGAGGTGGTTGATGCTCCACGGGTGACGGCGAACGTGTCCCCCCAAAGACTTCGCCGACATGCCCTTGCACAACCTTGACCTGCTGTTTCATCTCCTCGACCGCGCTGGATATTTGCGGTCGATTGAGGATGGCTAGGACGCTGTAGATAGCAGAGGCGTCCAACCGAATGACATCGATCGAGGAGAGGACAGACAGGGAGTGAGCCGACTGCCCCCCTGAATGACCCCTAATACGGCCATTCATGGGCGGTATCTGGAGGAGAGAGATACTTCGAGGCTCATTTCTGACCTTGATTTGCATCTCATGAGAGTTCTCCTTGACGTCAAAGTCGAAGATGACCTCCTTGCCATAATTCGCCGCGCATGCGACTCGCGCCACTACACCGGAAATCTTCCATGCGAGGGATTCCAGGAGCGCAACGCTGATGGTGTAGCTCTCGAGGAACAAAGCAACGTTGATCCTGACCGTGGAAAGGCGCTCCGTGATCTTGACGGGCTTGGGTGGTCGTGGCGAGGTCGAGACCTGAGCCTGGAGATGGCTGAGCCGGGCAGCCTCGTCCCTAATGAGGAGGCCGAGGACTTCCAATAGGGCGATTGGGTCCTGTTTGACGGCGAGCGTCAAGCCCTGACTGCTTGCTGTTGACTTGATGATGCGCAATGAAGCGTCCTGCGTCTCTTGCAGTTCGTGTGAAAGAAACACGCTTGCTTGTCGGAGCTGAAACATGCCGAGGAGCTGAGAATTGCTATGCACCCGCGATGTGACGGTGCTGCAGTCCAGCAGGCAGCTCGCGAAATCGGTCTTGTCGCCGGTGCTATACACTAGAATGGACGCCTTGAGCCCGCAGCTAAGCGTCTTGAAGCTAAGATTGATGGTTTCCAAGTCGATCGAGCCTCTTGACAACTCAAACGCAATGTGGACTGCCGGAAGGGCCGTCCTTGAACCCTCGGCATCCTGCTTAGACGACCCGGTCGATTCTAAGTTGCCAAGACTGCTAGCAAGGGTTCGGTTGTAGAGCCGGAGAAGGTCTTCTGCCAATTCGCAAAGCCCCCAATTAAGGTGAACGGCCGCTTCACTGCACATCATGTTGCAGACGGTCAAGGGGCCGACGGCCTCTGGCATTTCTGATATCGTGTCGCTCGATCTGACCGGCTTCTGCTCGACTCTCACGGCCACATCGATGAATCCGAAATTGTTCTGCTTCGGGCCCGGGTCCAGGACAAACCGTAGCTCCCCCAAACGACAGGCGCCGATAAGAGGAAAGTCTTTTCCGGCCTTGACCTCTGCGCCGTCCTCGTCTGCGCCGAAAATGTTCTTGATGAGCACAGAATTCGGAACGTCTTCCAGGTCCCAGCTGCGCCATCTCTCGAAAGCAGCTGTCACGATACTAGCAGCATCGGGAGGAACCTCGAGGGAGGCGTCTCGACACGCCGTCGCCAACTGAGCACGTCGCCGGGTTTCCATGGTAGTCCAGATTTGACGAAGTCTCATGATCAATTTCCAGGTGTCAGTTCTCCGTAGATGCTTTGGCACCGACCGCAGAACAGCCGAGGGTCGCGTGAAGAACGAGGGGTCTTTCGCGGACGAGCCCTCGCTCAAGAGGCGAAATGTCAGATACTTGACCCTCTTACCATAAGCGGCTGTGGTATCGGTAACAAGACGCTCCAGATCCGATGCGAGTTTGCTCGTTCGGTGGATGAGAGAAGCTAGATAGTCGACCTTGCCGGAGGCTGTGCTGCCAACCACCGAACCTACATCGACGTCAAAGTATGTCACGTCTTTCGTACCCAGAGACAGCACCACGCTTTCGATCTCTAGCATGACAGCCTCTTGAGGATTGGATGGCGGTGCCAGCCTCTCTGAAACCGAGACTTCTGCAGACTTCAGTCTGAGATGAAGCGATGTTCTCGGATTCGCCGTGTTAGGGTTCTCCTCGGCAGCCCCCTTCTCTGTGACAGTCCGGGTAAGCAAGACAAGCCTGGACATACGCAAATCATACTGGTCTTGCTCATCGTAAGAGTTATTAGGGGACGAAGCAGTGGAAGAGTTTAAGACTCGTATGTCCGCGCTGGGAATCCTCACGAGAAGCTCCTGAATCGTCGGTTGATCATGCTCCGGCTTCTGGGTGCCAAACACTTCACCTATGGTCCCAACCTGAAGGAAATCGAGAATTGTCTCTGGCTCGCTCGGCTGCAGCTCCGCCAGCAGTGAGAGGGCATGTCTGACAGCCTCGGGCCGGAAGAAAGCTGATATTCCAGAGGGAAACTCAATGATGGTGCTTTCATGAGAATACTCTTCGCTCAAGCTGCGCGGGTCGATTTCATCCAAAGATGCCTCTGTCTGCCAGAAACTATCGTCAAAACCCTCGTCTGGGACGCCAGGACACTCGGCTTCACGAGTATCCGCGCGGACGCTTTCGAGAGGAAAATGCGGAGCAAAATACTGGCTCGAGAAGGCAACAGAAGAGTGGTCCAGATTCTCCCTCACACCCGACGCTTCACGAGAGGTCGCGTGCTGCCGGTCGTAGCCGGCATCCAGCGTCCTATCAGCGTGGGACGAAGCTGCCCTTTGAGCAGCCGTGGCGAACGCGCCCCTTTTTTCTTTCAATCCCGTGCGGGACTTGCCATGGTTTCGAGAGTCCAGACTGCTGGACAGAGAAGGAAACGAGCTTTGATGTCCCGGACCGTAAGGGCGGCGGGTGTTCAAAGAACCGAGAGAAGAGGTACGGCTGCTGACGTCGGCCTCGGTGATCGGGAAAGGGGGCATCGGAGAGCATTGCGCCGGGGGATCGAACGTGTCCGGAACGAAATCGCCGTCCGGCTCACCAAGCAGAAGAAACGGAGTTCTGCCAGTGCGTTGATCTTCACGACGGATCATGTCTTGCTGAGTTTTCCGCTCAGCCGAGAAGTGAAATTTTCGACCGACCATTGCTATTTGAATGTCGGTCTGCAAGTACGCCTCAGTCTTGGCGGCGTGGTAACGTCGTGACGTGTGTCTCGCTGCGGCGGCTTCGGCGTTGACGCAGCACAGCTGTAGGTTAGGAATCATGATATTGGTACGCTTCGAGTAGTGCGAGCGAGCCCAGTCGTTGCTGATGAGTTCGATCTTCTCGGTTGACAGGAGAAAGGCGGCATCATCGACGTGAACCCAGACGTGAAAGGAATCAACAGACACACGAGCGAAGACGATGTCGAGGAAAACTATCAATGAATATGGCAAAAGGGCGTTTTCCGCATCGTCGAAAGTGAAGACGAAGGACATGGCGACTCCAACGAGGTTAGCGAGGAACTCGGCCGAGCACTCGCCGCTGATGGCTCCTAGGCTGATGTCCCAATTGGTGAGATAGGCCTGCTCCCCCCCGGGCAAGCCAAATGTACGATGGCAATAGATCCGTATACCATCGACGAAGACTTGGGTGTTGGATGAGGAAGCGCTCATAGACTCGACGTCGTCTACTGGACGACCCAGTGACAGACAAATTGGACTCAGAGATAGCTCAAAGTCCATTATGTAGCTATTGAGGCGAAGATCAAGCGACAAGTCGGCCAGTTCGGCCTGCACGTAGCGGTCACCGCTGTAGACGTTGGCCGCGATCATGGCCTGGGGATCATCGACTCGGACGGCCAAGATGAGGTCAAGTTCGTTCATGCCCTTGTTTGACGGACGCGGCGCAGGTTCAGCTCCCTGCTTCTGCAGATCCAGATACTCGTCTAGAGTTTTGAAGTGCATGTACTCGGCGAAGATGTTGTCCCTAAGCAGCACAATATACCGGAAGATGAAGCCGTAGAGGCGTACGTGAGGAGCCTGAACATGAACCTTTAGAACAATGGTATCTGTGAGCGCCGGCGAGACGGTGGAGTTGAAATTAAAGGTCCCAGACACGACAAGGCCATCTGCAACGCCCAAGTCAGTTGATGGCAGAAAAGCGGCTTGGGTGCTCGACTGTGGGACATTGGTGACCAAGTTTGGAGTGTCGGCCCTCACTTCGAAGGAGACTGCGTTCTTGTCAGGCTGAAACTTGTCGATCGGTATATGGACGGTAACGTGGACGCTAGGGCTGGACAGCATCATGTATGTGTTGTCGTCGGGAGCGGTCGCCTTGTCGATGATGTTTTGCTCGTTGACGTTGATAATGAGCCTCGCATTGCGGAAGTTCAGATGAAGGTAATATTCGAAAGGCACGAATTGCAGGTACTCCGTCGCTGCCCCGGCAGCCCAATCGGTGATGAGGTCAGAAAGGAGGAAGACGTGATCACGAAGAAGAAACAAGTCCAGATCGTCACTGTCAACCGTGACACGCCAAATCCGGAGCGAATTCCAGGTAAGAGGCATTGGCATATCGCAGGAAATACGCTGTGATCCGCATCTGTAGAGCAAGTCGTGGTTGACGCTGGTGCTGAGCTCGGCACTGGGGAGGTCGATGTTGACATTCGTCTTATAGCCGGAAGCGCTGGCCAGCATGTCCGTCGTGAAGGACACTGTGGAATTCGTCGGTAGCTTGATCTCCATCCAACCCGGGGGTCTCGAATGAGATGCCTCCCCCTTGGAGTTCTTCTTGGCTCGGTTCCATTGCATGCGTTTGTTCGATTCCTTTTTGTGAAGCGTTGCTGGTTCCTTTCCGCGCCAACGCCAGTTCTTGGACTCCTCTCTCGTTATGATGCGTAGCGTTGCCGCTTCTTCGATTTCTATGAAGAGAGTGAACTGAGTTGGGACTCTCCAAGCGCCGATTGGCAACGGGCTCGCGGGAGAAGCGTCCTTGGAAATCGTTGGGAAGAACATGCTTTGCAAGGCAACACGTTGCCGATCCGTCCAAGGGCCGTAGTTCACCGTGCCTCCTTTGACGGAAAGGCTCATGCCCCAAGCAGGCGGCTCACTGCCATTCACGTCGGGCGACGAACCTGTAGCGCCATTCAGGTGGGCTTGCTCTGTGACGCGGCCAGGCACATCCCAGAACAGAGTCACCGTAACCTGAGGTGAGTCCACGATGGTTGAGACCGCTCCGTACTCGACCGAGGTCCAGCGCGCTTTGTCGTCTTGGTCTTGCTCGTCCAAGTACCTGGAGAGGCCTTGCCATTGAGCCGATCCTGGAACTTGAGGAGCTGCAGTTCCCGCGGCGGATCTCGAATCGGTCGTAAATGGCTCGACAGACCGTCGCCACCAAGGAATTATCCTTCGCAGGGGGTCGAGAAGCCGGCGACGACTGCGTCTGAGGAACGCCTTGTGAAGAGGCGGTGCCGACTCCTGGTCATCCTCCTGTCGCCTTGTGGCACGAGCTACTTGGTCTTCCTTGAAGCCCTCATTGTCTCTCGTTTCCACTACCGGTCGCTCGATGGTCACTCTAGCGATCTGACGATACGGATCGCATGTATGGGTTGGCGAAGCGTCTATCTCGACGGCCGCGGAGTTGGCCTTGGCCGTGAGTATGGCCTTGGTCGTGTCATTGCCTATGACTATCGCAGCCTTCTGACAATCAACGTGAATGGGAAGGAGTTGAAGGATGAAGGGGAGTTGCGCGTCGTCCCGTTTGCCACCAGCAGGATTGCGGTCGGCACCATGTGAGCCGGAGCGAGCCGACGAAGAATCTCCCGACTTCTCGGTTTTCGCGCTTGCTTCCTCTTTGTCCTCCTGATCCCCATGCGCGTCCGGCTTTCTCGGCCTAACAGTGCCTTCATCTTGACCGACGAAGACGCCGGTGGATGTTCCACCAGAAGTGCCGCTACTGACTATGCCGGCGAGAACAGTGTCGTAGGCGGGGCTGCGGTTGTAGATGAAAGCCTCGAGGCCGACGAGCTTGACGTTGATGCGACTCGGGAGGGCGGCATTCCTCGCCTGCTTAGCGCCCGCATCCTCCGCCGGACCGTTGGAAGCGTGGACGTCAACCTCTTTAACTCGGCGCAACCAGTAGCGCCAGGTGATGGTGCCGTGCTGCACCAGTAAAGTTTCGTTGGAACCATGATAGCGCAAGCCGGTGAAGAAGATGCGGCCGGCGAGAAGGGATACCTGGATAGCCTTGAAGTCGATGAATATGTGGTATCGATTCCAGGTGAAGGCACGGATGCCGTATGAGACGATGGAGGCGAAGACTCGGTTAAAGTAGAGCAGGAAGAAGATGACGAGCAGCGCTGCGATAATGTACAGAACAGGAAGCACACTGTAGAAGCATGAGTAACAGGCGACACCAATGAGACGGAAGAACGCTTACGCCCTGTACTCGGGGTTGTCTGGGGACCTGGCCGCGATGAGGTCGGGCATTGTGTCGAGCCGCCAGAGACTGGAACCGTTCCCCGAGCTTGAGATTCGGACCGGGCGGAAGCATCATCGACGCGTCTCGGGCGGCAGAAGAGCGCTGCGATTGGCTCTTGGGAGGATCTCTTGCAGCATATCCCGCCTGTGTCCGAGGGATGGAATATCGTGCAAATAGTGCCGGCGGTCCTATGGACGGAGGGTGAAGTCATGGCTCCGACGTGCCCTGCCCTGCCGCCCTCCCCTGTAACGACACACGGTACTGGCGCCAGCTCGATTGGGAGGGCCTAAAACACCCACTGGCAATCCACCGCGGGACCCCTGCGGCTTCCACTAAACCCCCACTGAGCCTCCACTAAACCTTCACTGAGACTCCACTGAGCCTCCATTGCGCCTCCACTGACTTGAGCCTCGATGGACTGCAGGCTTCCAGGCACGTGGTTTGCACTGCACGCGCCGCGCCAACGCGCCGAAGCCATGGCGAAGCTCTAACCCGGCGCCACCGTAAATCCGTCCCGGTCTTCTCGTGGCGTCGATGCCGATTGCCAGCTTAGGTCTAGCCAGTCATCCATCCCTGCTTCGGCTCAATACCAGGACATCGAAACGCGTGTCCAAGGCGTTGCTAAGGTATTGTGTTGCATCATGACCGTCTCACTCTCGACTTTCTAGCCAGTGCACTATCCAGCATCGACGTGCAACTCGTGGTCCTTCTCACCCCAGCCAGTCATGAACATCGACTGAGCTCGTCCTGTGCAAGCCGTTCCAAGCAGTGATCAGCCATAGCCCATAGGTAGCCATGATGGCCTCTGGAGGAGGAACCGGCCAGAAGTTCACATACGCCACAACGGTGGTAGCGGGGGTCTTCTCTCTGGCAGCGACCCTCCTCTCCGTCCTGTACGTCGGCCTCGCTCAGCCCCTCTCGTGCTTCAGATGCTGATATGGCTCGCGAGATAGGTCTATATGGCTCCAGGCAAAGAACTACCGGAAGCCCCTTTTGCAGCGATATGTCATCCGTATCCTCGTCATGGTGCCCATCTACTCCATCGCTTCCTGGGCTAGCATGGTGTCGTCCACTACGGCCGCGTTTCTTGATCCTGTCCGTGACATCTACGAGGCTTTCACCATTTACACCTTCTTCCAGCTCCTGATTAACTACCTCGGTGGCGAGCGGGCCTTGATTATCATGACGCATGGCCGAGCCCCGGTTCAGCATCTTTGGCCCCTCAACCACGTTCTTCGCCCGGTCGACATATCCGACCCGCACTCTTTTCTCTCCATCAAGCGTGGCATTCTGCAGTACGCATGGCTGAAACCCCTACTTTCTCTGGCGGCCATAATCATGAAGGCGACGGGCACGTACCAGGAGGGTTACATAGGCGCCGGATCTGGCTACTTGTGGAGCGGCATCATCTACAACATCAGCGTCACCGTCAGCCTCTACTCGCTAGGTTTGTTCTGGGTCTGCATGCATCGCGACCTGGAGCCGTTCCGGCCCGTTCCCAAGTTCCTGTGCATCAAGCTCATCATCTTCGCCTCGTACTGGCAAGGCTTCTTCTTGTCTATTCTTGTTTGGTTGGGAGCCATTCCCGACGACGTGGAGGGATATACTCGGGACAATCTTGCCGCCGCCATACAGGATGCTTTGATCTGTCTCGAGATGCCGGGGTTTGCGGTAGCACATTGGTATGCTTTCTCGTGGCATGATTTTGCCAATAACAACATTCTCTCGGCCCGGATGCCGCTCAATTACGCTTTGAAAGACGCCTTTGGGGCCAGAGACCTGATCCAAGACTCCAAGGATACCTTCAAGGGCAACAAGTATGGCTATCGGGCGTTTGACTCCGGCGATAAGGTCATGGCCCACGAGGAGTCGAGGTCGAGGCTCGCGAGACTCGAAGAGGGCATGCGCTATGAAAGGGGAGGCAAGGGCAAGTACTGGATACCGAAGCCGGGGGAGATCAACGCAACGGCCCCGCTGCTAGGCTCCCAAGGGCATGGCGGACCGAGCTCGTCGCGTACCGATCAGTTGAACGAAAATCAGCACGGTACATTTGACGAGCCCGAGCTCGATGGAGATGATGAAGGCCTGTATAACTCAGCGCGACAACTGGAATTCGGAGATTGGAACGTGAGTGCTTACTTTCGTGGCCTAATTTGTCTATGCTGACGATTGCGCCCCAGTATCCCGTCATAACGGCCAGCGAGCCGCTGAGCAGCCGATATCGGCCATCCAGAGAAAACTTGGGGCTCAATTCCCCCGGATGGACCGTTACCTCACCGGCATCGACGGCCCCCTTCCCTCCGCCGGGCAGACAGCAACCCGCAGATGATACGGCGCCGACAACAAGCCCACCGCAGGTTGTTCCGATTAAGAAAAAGAAGAAGAAGAAAGTCGTCAAACATGCTCAGCCTGATCCTTCAGACTTGGGCCTCGATCGGGAAGAGCCGACGTCCTCGGCAGCTGGTGCAGGCCACGAGGTGGAAACACCACAAGCGAGAACGCCGGCAGTACTGAAGCAGTCCGACGATCAAGCCACGGGATACCAGGCATCGGAAAGCGACGAGTTCCGCAACGTCTGGAACAGAGATTAGTGGTGTGTTGAACGAATTTGGGCTGGTTCGAGAGCGATCAATGGTCTTTCCTTTTGGCATAGCGAGGAGTTGACGGTTTGGCCTGTGGTACTATATTGAGATGAGAAGATGACATTGAACTTTTATTCACAAAATTATACACTTTCATCTTGTTTGAGCAGCCGTCCCTAGAGGGAGAAGCGGTCACTCAAGTCATGCCCAAGGAGCATATGTAAAGGGTATTGAAGGTGATCGGATGAAGACCAAATCCAACGACTTCGGGGGAGACATAAGGGGGAGTGATGGTGAAGCGGACGCTGATGTAGAAAAGCATTTCAGGTTTTTGTCTCTGATGCATCCTGCAAAGTTGAGATGATTCTACAGAGGTATATAGTACACTGATCTATCAGATACTAGTAGTAGGTGAAGCTCTATTCATCCGTAGGGACCGTAGGAGACAAAGCACTGGAACGATGCGACAGGTTCTACGATGACGTCGAGATTCACATGTGACTTGGTGGCCTTCCAGGTATCCACCATAGTCTCTGTCCAATCACAGACCTATTTGCATCCGGCCTCGGATCATCTACCGCACCGAACCGACAGATGACAGCCAACCGACAGCAGGCGGTGAGAAATTTGTCGGTCAGCGAAGGCAGAATCATCGCCAGTGTCCCTCAAAGCGTCCCTCCTTCGAGCCAGCCAGCCAGCCAGCCAGTACGAGAGCGAGCCCAGCGCTCGTCCGAGCCTCCGGAGGGCTTCAATCCCTTCCTGTGTGCGAGATGGGTCGAAGGCCGAATCCCCTTATCCTCGAGTATTTCGAGCGCGGACCCAAACTCAACGACAATAGCAACCGATATCCTCATACATGCAGGCAATGCGGCGAAAACTTCCCCAAGGGACGAATTGACAGCCTTACTGCTCACATCACCAAGCGATGTCCCGCGATATCCGAATCAGAGCGCATGCGTGCCTGTCTCGAACTTCATGGCATCGCTCACGCCCGGCACCCTCACCAGCGAATCAGTCGAGCTCACCCTCAGACGACGGGTCCCGACGCGCACGCGACCGATGTCTTGCCTCAGGGCTGGAGCGCGCTGGAGACGCTGGCAGAGGCCTCTCGACAGGTTGATCTCAACGAAAACAATCGCAGCCCCGACGGCTACGGCACGCAGGACCTCGCGAACAACGACAATCATATCGATCTGACGCTGGATGCCGTGGCGGAAAGTTGCGAGGTCAGCAGTCAAGAACATGCCGGCCTGAATGAGGTCATGGGCGACAACATGGCCCAGGTAAACGGAGGTGGTGGCGGAAGTGGTGGCGCCATTGACCCGGCTTCGGCATCGCCGCCGCAAGAGCTCACGCCGGAGGAGAGATTACAAGCTTTGTTACCCGCCAGCGAGGCCTCGTCTGACGAATCCAACATGTCAGTTGCTGTGGCCGCTGCTGCTAGGTTGAGATCCTCGTTTCTAGACCCCCAACTGGTGGACAACGGCGAGGCTTCACCTACGTCTCCTCCGCCGTCCGCCACCGACGCAAACGTGACACAGGCATTGCCGACTTCTATAAAGGCCGCAATCGACGCGGCAAATGTGTCGCAACCCTGGGGGGCGATGACGTACGTGACGACGACTACTCCCTCTCCAGCCGTTGCTCATAGCCCCGCCATGGCCCCTGCCTTGCCACCAACCCGAGGCGGCGACACCATGGACACCAGCGGTCCGATGTACAACGGACGACCTCGTCACTTCCGGTCCAAGTTCACGGCGGCACGGCGGCAGGAGGTCAAGGAGGTTCGGAAAGTGGGCGCCTGCATCCGCTGTCGGATCCTGCGCAAGATCTGCAGCAAGGGAACGCCCTGCGATACCTGCCGCAAGGTGCTGTCGCCCAGAGTGTGGATGTCGGGTTGCGTCCGGACCCGGCTTCACGAGCAGCTCGACCTCTACTCGGCCGGCGTCCAGGTAGTCTTGTCGCAGAACCGCATCAACCTCCACAAGGACCAACTCCAGTTGATCGACATCCGCTCGGTCGTCGACGTGTCGCACTTCCCGGACACGGGCAAACATATCCGTCTGGCGACGCTTGCCGTCCTGCTCGAGTCGGACGAGAGCCAAGACGGGGAAGAGGAGCCAGACTGTCGAAAAGACTACCAGGTCGTCATGGTCAACCAGGAAAGGGATGACGTACCAAGCAAGATCGAATCCTACACGCACGAAGTGCTGAGCCTCTTCATCGAGCGCGAACCTTCGAAATTCGTCCGGATGACGCTAGAAGCCGCATCCAAACTGGCACAGGAAACAAAAGACGACCTCATCAGGAAAGCGCTCGAGCTCTGGAGTCTGGTGGAGAGCATCGACCGCGAACGACAATGGACCATCATAGAGCGTCCCTACGGTCAAGACCAAGAGCCACGACCGATCACCGAGGCGCAGAGCGACAACAACGTCGACATCTACACCATGATCTGCATGCAGCTCAACGCCGCAGCCGAGCGCAAAGCCAACGGCACGTCGAAACAACTCCTCAACCACATGGACAGGCTCCTAGCGGACAGCAAGACCAAAGTCGGCTTCGCGACGTACCTTGCCTCCCTCATCTTCCTCAACTGCATCGAGAAATCGACCTGGGCCTTTAAAGCTTGGGAACAGCATCATCTCAGACCCGGTTGGCCCCTCGAGCGCGAACCTAGCTCCTTTACGGACCAGGGGGGCAACATCGCCGGCTTGCTCAAGATGTTGCTCGGTATTCGCAGGGCGTTGCCGCAGACTGAACGTGCGTCGGATGGGAAGCTGGTTGCCTCCGAGCAGGAGGATCCAGCTGTCGTCGAGTTCTTTCAGACTCTCGACATGGACTGTACGTGCTTTCTTTCCCCCCCCTTACCCTCCTTTCTTCTGGATTATCTTGATCCCTTTTGTTCGCGTTTCTTGCTTCGTTGCTTGATTTGCTCTTATTGTCTACTCTATATATATGGAGGAAAAAGGCTCTCATTTGATGACAACCCCCCCCTATTCAAACAGACGACACAATCCTCTCCCGCCAAAAGGGCTCGCAATTCTCACCGGCAGACTCTCGCTCTCTCGAAATGATGCTATGCTCTCATCTCCTCCTACCCTGAAATCTTCACCCCCTTTTTTCTTTTCAAAAGAGACGCGAAAGGAGAAACACCCTTCTTCCCCCCTCTCTTCTTACCTCCCCCCGCCCCAAAAAGGGGAGGTTTACATGGTGGAAGATCTAGCGATTCCCCAAAAAGGCGTCTTCGGATTGGAATCATCCCAGGTATAAAGCTGTGCTTCTTTTCCTTCTTCATACACTCACCTCAAATCCATGCGCATCTCACGACGGCACGCCCATTAATGATATGATACCAGCTTCTATTACTCTTTCTTCTTCTCTTCTGTCATAATCTCTCTGTCCTCACGACGATCAGCTGTTTCATTCTTGTCTGAAGGCCTTCTCCAGGAGATGAATGTTGGGGAACAGTGTTGAGGAACATGGGGGGACTTTGCTGTTAATATGTACATCGACGAGCGCCAAGAACAAGTTAAGATGAGACGACAATAATATTCACATATATGCTATACGCATGTTGTCCTCGACACAAGGTTCAAGGAGGACGATAGAGAAGAGACAAAGAAGAAGAGAACAAACATCACAATCCAGCAGCTGGCTTCAATCACCCAGTTGTGGATTCGCTCGTCTTAGAGCTGCCGCTTTGAGCATGACGCTTCGGCTTCTTGAAGCAAGCAAACTCATTCCTGCTCGCCTCGCGCAACCTCTTGAGCACGGAGCGCATCTCGGGCAACTCGCTCTGCAGCCTGGCTCGGGCGTCGTTGTCGGTACGGCTATCGAGCTCCTGGTATATCTGGCTCTGTAGCTCCGAGGCGCGATCCGTCGTGTAATGACTGAGCGTCTGAGCGACGAACTCGACGTCGAGCGTGGCCTGCATCAGTGCTTCGAGCGAGTATCGCGGCCGCCGGCGGAAAGCGTCAAGCATCTGAAGAGACGTCTGCTCGAGAAGAAAGGACAGCACCTGAGCCGTGAGTGACGGTGCCGTCGTCGACACCTGCGAGTGAACGAGGACGAGGCTGAGCAGGGCCTCGTACACGTACGGCTTGGCCGTCTGCGGCCGCTTTCCGGGCGCCGGCACCCAGTCGGGCGCGCACAGTCCGGCCTGGACCGTTGCGCGGAGCTTATCGATGGAAGGCTTGGTGTACGATTGGAACAGCCGGGCGTCGATCTGGCCGAGAACGTCGCGGATGGTCTTGGAATCGTCTGTCAACTTGACAGAGAAGGCATTTTCGAACTGTGAGTTCAAGTTGGGCACGAGCTGGGACCTGAGGGCCTGGAGATTGCTCAGAGTGAGGAGCATCCGCACGTTCTGTATAGGTAACTAGAGTCAGCGGTTGAGGGTCTTGTTGGAAAGACACAACAAGGGGGAGTGTGGAAGGGGACAAGGGGACAAGGCTACTCACCCGGTCTCCGGCGTCCAGGACACTCTTACTCGTCGTCGACGCCGTGGAACTGGTTCCGTGCAAGCTATCTTGCGTCGTCGTCCAGTCGTCTTCTCCCACCGTCACCGACCGCTCTGCATTCTCTACCATGCCGCTCAGAGCCTTGTAGAGCGTGGTAACGTATTGGCTGCGGACCATCTGTAGTTGCTTGGTCGGCGGCGCGAGGAGGATGCCGTCGGCGCCGCTTTTCTCCATGGCATCCGGCACGAAGAGAATCTTCTGCATGCCCGTCAAGAGAGCGCTTTCAAAGGCCGAGAAGATGGCCGGCATGCACGTCACGTCTTTGGACTCGGGCGGACGGTGCCAGTCCTCGACGTATTTGATATTCTCGGCGTCGGTGTTCCACGCTCCGCAAAGCGCCGTCACGCACCGCTCTCTGGCCAAGCCCACCAACGACCTGAGGCTGTCGAGCAGCTGGCCGTCTCCGTTGGCGATGGGACCGAGGCTCGCCATATCAGACGCGCCCGAGCCCACCAGGGCCAGCATCTTGGCCAGATAGTGCGCGCCGCTGAGGGAATTCGACCACGGCGGCCAGAACGCCATCTTCTCCCACGGCTCGCCCCTTCTAGGGGATGGAGGCGGGGGGTTGCTGGGGTCGATGTTGAATCGCGGGTCTCGGGGCGTCAGCGTCGTGGACGAGACGGGCGAGTTGGGCGACATCAGCTGGGGCGAGAGGAGCAGAGTCATGTCCTCGGGCGGAGGGCTAGCGAAGAAGGCGACCACCTGGTCTCGCAGCAGCTCGACCATCTCCACCACGCCTTTGGCCAGGTCTGCCACGGCCTGCTGTGGCAACTGATGGTGGCGACGGGATTCGCCGTCAAAGCCCAGCGGCAGCAGTCGCTGCGTCTTGCCGTCGATGAAGCCTTGAACCGTCTGCCAGAATTCGACCAGTTCGCCGAGGGCGCCCTGAGGAGAGAGAATGTTTGCCAGGAAGACCAGCATCTTTTCCCACAACTCGATGACATCGGCCGCGTCGGACGAAGGGGACTTCTCCTCGACAGTCTTTCGGCCCAATGACCGGAGGTGGGCGGCAATAGCTTGGGGCGTCGGCTTGTCGTTGCTGGCGAGCCTGCGACGCAGAAGTTCCATCTCGACCTTGGACCGATCGGCCATCGCTTGAAGTCTGCTCTTGAGCTGCTCGTACCTGGTCAAAAGCCAGATCCAGATGGGATTGTCCTCGACGCCGAGCTCCAGCAATAAACCGATAATGTCCATATGTTGATCTTGGCTTCTTCCAGATGTGCGATCCGGCTTCGAAGTCGTCATAAGGCGCTTCCAGACGTCCCTTTTGAAGCAGTGAATCTGTTGATCGACGTCGTTCCAGATGCGGCCGGCGAGCACGATGTGATATAGCTGCTTGTCGTCGGGTGAGCGTCCCTGTAGCTCGGTCGACAGGCGGCGCGCCTCGTTGGCAAATTTCCTGGCGCGGTTATAGGCGTCGACCAGCGACTCGTAGTCCTTTCTCTTAATGCTGTCGGACACCAAGGCACTGAGCTCAGCATATTCCTTGAACTGGTTCAGGAAGCTCGATACCGTTTTGAGCTGAGCCTCCTTTTCGCGTCCTCCGAGGGCGGGACCCCAGACTTCCTCGGCCTTGGCGGACACGTCAAACAGCGGGACCTTGATGCCCAGGAGCCCATACTCGCTTTCTTTGATGAGGGCGTTCTTCTTCCGACTATCGGACATTGGCGAGGTAAGAGGATTAGTGAGGCCCCCGACGGCGCCCTGACCAGCGACGTTTCTGCTGGTGTGGCGAGAGTGGCGCCCAACCCGATTTTGGGTAGAATCGTCGCCGCGGTGCTTCATCTCCTTGTAGACATTGTCGATTGTGGCCTTGGCCCTAACAAACCTCTCAAAGTTGGTCTCGACCAAAACCTTGAGCGAGGCCGACTTTTGATCAATGGAATGAGAAAGCACATCGAGACCACCTATCAGAGTCTCTGTATCGGCATCGACATGCATCTGTGACAGGAAGAGAGCGGGGGAGAAGGTGGTAGAACTGAGGAGAAAGCGGTTTCCTGCGTGAGGCGGGTATTAGGTGTTTGCGTACGGTAGACAGCCAAAACCAGAGAGGGGGGGACCTACGCAGGCGAGTATCATCTTGAAGAGATAATCCCAAGCTACGTAGCGACTTGACGACGCTGTCCGAGGTGCCGAGAGGATCGGGTTCATCCTTCTGAACGAGGTTGCCCCCCTGAGCAGACGCCGGAAGGCTCTTCCGATCGTTGAGAGCGGCCTCGAGAGCCTGATAGCGAGAACGGCGATTGTTAGCGGCATTGTCAACGCTGCCGCCGGCGTCGTCATTATCGTCAACGGGCCACTCGTTGGGATACAGGGTCGGTAGCTGGTAGAAGTCGAGGATGGTGCGCTCATCAGCCATGTTTATTTCTTTCTTGAAAAGGGCAAAAGCAAAGCGGCCAAAGTTGAACAGCTTCGGCCGCTGCTTGACGACGATCGACGTCGTGGAGTATTGGTGAAGGACGAGAAGGCAGTAGAGACTCAGACGAAGGAGGTTTTGCGCCACGCGAGGCTGAGAGCGGGACGAGGCTGGGACGAGGCTGTTACTTCCGACGAGGCTGGACAGGCCAGCAAATATCGGCCCGACCCCACCGGTTTTTCTTCCCGGCCACAGAGAGGGACGGACCATCACGACGTTATCTTTTTACTCATATAGCCCGGTCTTTCTTGGTTCGACTCCTTGCATAATCCTTCCTCTCGTCACTTCTCTTCCTCCTTATACAGATCCTTCACGATGCTAGCTCTTCGTGCCTCTTGCCGGCCCTGCCTCCGCGCTGCAGCCATAGCCGCACGGCCGACCTCGGTACAGACAGCGGCCACTTTCTAGAGGACCAGTCTGGCTGACCATGTCGACTCACAGCGCTTTTACTCGTCCGCAGGCGAACGAGTCGCCAAGTATGAGGGGACCAAGAACAGTGAGGTCCGCGCACCCCTCAGCGAACGATGGTAAAAAAAAAGAAGGCTCCGCTCACGATGCGCGCGCAGGGCAATTATCTCGTCAGCCTCATCGAGGGCGACGGCATCGGTCCCGAGATCTCACAGTCGGTCAAGGAAATCTTCGCTGCTGCAAAGGTCAGAACGGTTCCCAATTGTCTCTATCGGCATGCTGCTGACGCAAAAAAAAAATCCCCAGACGCCCGTTGCCTGGGAATCGATCGATGTTACGCCTGTTCTCAAAGACGGAAAGACGGCTATTCCGGATGAGGCCATCACCAGCATTCGCAAGAATAAGATTGCTCTCAAGGGCCCTCTTGCTGTACGCTACTTCCCTCCCCCCTATCTATAGTCAATTGGCTGACGGCAGTTGAAATATAGACGCCTGTAGGCAAGGGCCACGTCTCTCTCAACCTCACGCTGCGACGAACGTTCAATCTCTTCGCCAACCTGCGACCGTGTCGCTCGGTTGCCGGCTACAAGACGCCCTACAATGACGTCGATACGGTGTTGATTCGGGAGAATACCGAGGGTGAATACTCGGGCATCGAGCACATCGTGGTAGACGGCGTCGTTCAGAGCATCAAGCTCATCACGCGCGAGGCCAGTGAGCGAGTACTCCGGTTCGCCTTTCAGCACGCCGAAGCCATTGGTCGCAAAAAGGTGCGCGTCGTGCACAAGGCCACCATCATGAAGATGTCGGACGGGCTCTTCCTCAACGTGGCTCGCCGAGTGGCCAAGGACTTTCCCGACATCGAATTCGACGCCGAGCTGCTGGACAACACGTGCCTCAAGATGGTGACGGATCCCAACCCCTACAACGACAAGGTGCTGGTGATGCCCAACTTGTACGGCGACATCCTGTCCGATATGTGCGCCGGCCTCATCGGCGGTCTTGGCCTGACGCCCTCTGGCAACATCGGCGACGAGTGCTCCATCTTCGAGGCCGTTCACGGCTCAGCCCCGGATATCGCCGGTAAGGGTCTCGCCAACCCTACGGCCCTTCTCCTCAGCTCCATCATGATGCTGCGGCACATGCGGCTCAACGACGACGCCGGGCGTATAGAGAAGGCCATCTTCGACACCTTGGCCGAGGGTAAGTTTCTGACGGGCGATCTCGGAGGCAAGGCCAAGACGCACGAGTACGCGGCGGCCATCATCGACAAGCTGTAGGAGTGAAGTCTGAACGCTTCCACTCCCCTCTTTGTTGATTCCCGCAAGTCCCCATTAGATACCTGACTATCCGTCTACCGATCTCACCTCGACCTCCCTACCTGCCTACCCTCTCCCGCCAATCTCATCTTCCTATTTCCTGCTACGCACACACATCGCTCTCGGCCTCCATATCCCCCCCTTTTCCCCAGCATCAAGAAGCATCGGCCATCCGCCTCGTCAAAGAAGACGAAGCCAGTCTTTAGGGTAGAGATGAGTATAACATTTACTACTAGATGGGGACGTCGGTGCATTGAGTGGCAACACAACCAGTCTATGTTTCTTGCATTATGAATATGTGATGCCCGACGTCTAGTCTTTCTTTTTCGGCTTCTCTCATGCAGAGACAGCTCAGCCGTAAACAGCATACACCAGTGATGCTCTCACCACGAGCCACCATAGTTTTCCGGCCTCCCAAGATGATTAAGGCACACGGCTGTCGACGAGAGCTGGTTTGGGTATATTGACTCGATGTCAGCTGCCAGCCTCCCCCCTCCGACCAGCCCCCTCCCCCCCTTCCCCTCTCCTTTGATCTGTATAAATGTGGTTGACGTTACGTCAAATGTCAGGATCTTGGCAATAGGGCTTAGGCTGAGGAACGAAGAAGTGAACGAAGTCCTTGAACTAAGAGTTTATCAGTATGTAATCTTCTTCTTCGTCTTGTCTACACTCGGATAGATGAATGGGGAATCATAGAGGGGGGAAAAGGGGGGGGGACAAAACATACCACGTTGGTGCCTCCCGCGACAGCTATAGAGCAGCATTGGAAACGCTCAAGAAGAAAGGTGTGACAAATATCGTAGTAATCCTCGCTCGAAACCGGGATTCGACTTGCTATAAGAAACCAACAACGAAACATGATCAGCAGTCGTCCATCAGGAAGAGGAAAAAGGAGCAGACGAGGGAGGAGGGGTGGATGGGCTTCAACGTACTTTGTCGACACGACCCCGGCAAGTCGGCACTCTCGTATGCAGGACAGCAATAAGTCTGAAGTCGACTGGAGCAAGGCTTAAAGTCTGTAGATGGAGAAGAGACGGCGAGGGAGACGACGGTCGGAACGAGCCCGACGATGATGAGAGATGGCTTCATCTGAGCTCGAGCTTGTGGACGACGAACGAATTAGTATGAAGAAAAAGAAGAGGCGAATATTTCAGCTTCTATCGTCTTGAATTGTCAGAGGAGTTAACTTGATAAAGAAAAGAGAAGAAAGTTAAGCGGGGGAAACAAGCTATTCTTAACCACGATCCTGAAGGAATCGATGCCCCCCCCCCTTCCCCTTGCTAAACCCATCAACTGACGAAATACACATCACAGATAGACAAGAGGGGGGGGAAAGACACGATAGAAAAGTCCAGCCGTCAATCACCGTCACCATTAAGAGACAGACAAAAACATAAACAGCCCTTACCCGCATCAGCATCAAGACAGACAGGCCACAAGTGATAGAAGCCGCCATCATAGTGGACATAAGCTTATAAGGTTAGGTATGGGGACGTGGTCTAGAGACATCGTCACCCTTTTTCTTTGGCATCATCGTCCCTTTCACCAGAGACATTTTAATCTTGAATCCCTATGACGACGATGCACGCTTTTTTTTTTAAAACCCTGCTTGTCATCACATAGCCAAGTTACTGGAATGAAGTCCGCACCAGTTGGTGGCGTCAGAGACCCCCTTTTTACCCTCCTCCTTCTTCCCTTATTCTTTTCTTCCCAAGGCTCGTCATGGTTTGACGTCGACTGTGCAACAAAAACCCCGTCTGTCTTGGTGCATGACATCGTCGAACCCCGGCAAGCAACGAGTAATGATATCCGCTCTCCCATCTCATCCCGTCCCTTTCCATCAGTGCCTAAAGAGTCAGCCCCAGAGAGACAACAAGAAGGAAGAGAAACAGGTCGTCCCGTCTTCCCTTGTCTCAAGAGATCCCGATATGCTCATAATCGTCCTGTGCGGAATCTCCTTTTTGAACATCTTAACCCCACACACATCGTGGGGATGCCTCGGGCCGACAGTCTTGTACCGAAGCCCCGGTCCCAAAAGGCAGGAATCGTCGTCGTCGCTCTCGCTCTCTGACTCGAGTCCGTCCATCGGAGAGGGGGCAGAAAGGCTGTCATGAGAAACGGGCGTCATCATCTTGTTCTCGGTCCGCTTCGCCGGCTGCGCTTCGGCCTCCTCCGACTGACGAACCATTCAGTCGTGTCAGAAACGACCGTAGCGTGTGGGTATGAAGAAGCCTTGCAAAAAGAATCTCGCGGGGGGTACATCTTTTGACCCGTAAAGTTAATCAGTTCGACGTGGTCCTCGCGGAGAGAAATCTACTCCAGCTAGTGTCCCGGGTAGTACTTTAGGCTGTCGACGATGAACCGCGAGATCTCAGACACTGGCACCATGTGCGTGTTGCTACTTTTGTAACGGTTTATGCTGATGGCCCGCAGGTTGATAAGATCGGGAAAAGAACCGCATGAAAGTAGTGCTGTTCCTGTCAGCATCCGCCTTTCAACCCAGTACCAACCAGAGAAACTCACTAGGCCATTGGCAGTCATGGTCAGATGGAGGAGGCTGTTGAACGAGGAGGCCAAGAAGAGACTGCCGTTAAAACGATAAGTCTGCGTAAGGCGGGAGAAGGCGACAAAGCGTAACAGAGTCTAAGAGTAACAGTTGAGTTGATGGCTATATGCAGTGGAAGAGAGATTTGTCAAAGAAGTCGTCAGAAGGAGAGAAGGCTGTAGAGCCACAAGGCGCGACTGCAGCTTACAGGAAGGGCAGGTACCTAGGTACGGGGATCGGCAAGTGCTCGGCATTCTTATCGATAAGAAACGGGCCGTGTGGGCCAGGCCTGGAAAACATGCCCATCCTTGTTACCCCATGTTCCATGCCGGTTCCCCACAGACTGCCTACAGGGGTCCGGGTACCTAGCAGTACTCGTAGAGGTAAATTGCTGCAGCCAGGCTTCGAGTCCACTGTAAAGTGTGAATCTCAGGTTCTTCATCTTCTGAAGGCTGGCTCCGCAAGGTCTGGCAAGAAGCGCCTCTAGGCAAGCTGCGTCTGGTGCTTGCGAAGCATTTATTCAACGTGGCCTCATCTAGGTGTTTATTGTTGTTGTTGTTCTTGTTGTTGTCTTAATCGCACCGACGCTGTAAAATGATATGCACGGATACGTAGGCCCCTACCTCTCTGCCTAGTACCTGTCTCGAGTGGTATGCGTGTTCTAGAGAAAGAAGGAAAACTTTGCTCAAGCGTCAGATGGAAGCATTGAAGGCTGAAGCCTTCTCCTTTATCCGTACAGTCTTCTCAACTTGTGATAGAGTCACGGCGATGAGAACAAAGTCTGGAAGAGTGGCGTGGGCCCAAAGCAGTGGAGCTGGGGATAACTTCCCCCTGCGGCATATGTACATAGACGCATCACGTGAGAAGAAGTCATCGGCCGAAGGAGCTGTCTACACCGTACATATTCCGCAGATGCAGAATTTGCCACCGCATCGTCGTTCTTTAGGACCAGCCCTTTATCCCTAGTGCTCGCTTTCTCTTCCAAATCCTGCCAAGAAAGGGACTCCCGCGCACGTGCACTGGCCCGCTTGGTGAGGCTGTGAAGACTCGCCTACCCCTACGGGCCCTACCCCTACCCCTGCACCCCTAACGTAGGTCTTGGCACCAACGGCGGCCTGGAGACGAATACGAAGGACTCTCCTCACCTCTCTTCTTCTCCTGCTCTTCCTTACTTCTCCTCTTCCTCCTCCTCCTCCTCCAACTTTTTGATGTCGACGCCGCTCGCCAACCATGACGGAAGTCGAGGAAGGCCAGTTCAACTCTCTCGCCGACCGCATTGCCGCCCTCGGCAAGCAGAAGAACTTCAATCCCGGGGCCGAGCCCCCCCGCAAGCGCCCGCCTCCACCTCCGCCGCCAATCGCTGGACGGGCCGATGACGATACGGCCGTCTCTGCCCCTCCAAGCAGACCTTGCCCACCCCCGCCTCCGGCCCGTCGTGATGCTCGACCGCCTCCGCCGCCGCCGCCGGCCCGATCGTCGGCTCGGCCTGTGCCTCCACCGCTTCCCCGCCGGACTTCAACCCAATCCGGTGCTCTGGTGCTGAGACGCGACTCGACCTCGTCGGAGGCTTCACAACACTCCGCCTTGTCGCCGTATTCGCCAGGCAGAACGCCCTCCACTCTCAGTTTACGGTCTCAGGATGGTGTCCGGCCGCGCAGCATGGCCCCGGCCGCCTGCGACCCGGCCAGTTTGCCCCCTCTTCCGCCGTCGAGGCGCGAATCCGAAGCAAAAGCCAAGGAGGCCAAGGCACAGCGCGCCTCCATAGCGAGAATTCCTTCCGTACCTACCAGCCCGGCCTCACCCCCTAAGCCAACTCTGCCGCCCAGTCTCCCGCCCAGGAGACCGGCACCCAAACCCGAAGCCGCCGGCAATATTTTGGACGAGGCGAAAAAGGCGGCGCGCAAGCTTCCTCCCACGGTAATCAGGGGCTTTGGCAGCAGCACTTCGACGAAAACGCACCCTCCCACGAAAGAGGCAGTTGATGACGATGCCCCGCCCCCACTCCCTCTCACTTCACGGCCCTCTGTAGCCGAAATTGACGCCGTGTCAGCACGATCGGCGGCCCCAAGCCAGCAGCTGAACGACTGCTGGATCTGTCGGGACTGGAGTGGCCCCGACGGCGTCGCGGCGCAATATCCACGGGCTTCTCTCCGCAGAAATGATCCGGTCGGATATCTGGCTCGTGCGCTCTGCGATCCGTTTCCTTCGTATACTGACAAGGCCAGAGCCATCTTCACATGGTTTCATCACAACATATTTTACGACACCGAGGCCTTCTTTGGCAATAACGTTCGTCACAAGTCGGTCGAGGATACCATATTCACCGGCAAGGCGGTTTGTCAGGGGTACGCTGAAACGTACAAGGCGATTGCTAACAGGGCCGGGTTGGAGTGCATCGTTGTTGGAGGCCACGGCAAGGGTTTCGGCCACGTTGCCCTGAAAAAGGGCGAGAGACCGCCGCCGCCAAAGCCGGACGGTCACGCTTGGAACGCCGTTCGGATTGACGGTGGCGGCTGGAAGCTCATAGATGCCTGCTGGGGAGCCGGGCACATCTCCGGGGCGGACCGGCGGTACAAGCAAGAGTTTGCGCCGGAGCAGTTTACACGCAGCAACGAAAAGTTTGGACTCCGACACTTTCCGCGAGACAGCAGCCATCAGTTCCGCGCCGACGGCCGCGTCGTCCCATGGGATGAGTACTTTAGAGGCCCAATCGACGGCGAGCCGCCCGTCTTCTACACGGACGGACACCGTGAAGGCATTGCCGAGGATAGCGTCGAGCCCAAGGAGCGAGAGATTGCGGTGCACAGCGGGCAGGTAGTGCGGTTCCAGTTCTCCAAGGTGTGCGAGCACTGGACGTCGCAGAAAAACGGGCTGGGAGGGCCGCCGCTTTTGCTCCTGAGCATCCACGGCGTCAACGGAGGCAAAGATGACATGGTGCCGATAGAGACTAACGGCTTCTGGCATTGGGTCGACGTCAACGCGCGGGACCTAGGCGCGCCCGGTCAGTCGGTCGAGGTGGTTCAGATCACGCAAATAGACGGCAGGGACGCACGGGGAGTTACGGCGAGCGAGTATCTTGCCAAACGGGGCAGGGTCGGCATGGCATGGTCGTACGTGATGAAGTGGGAGCTGGTTTGATGACGAGGGAAGAGGGAAGATTCACGTTGGGGCTCTACATATGGTATCGGGTGCCGTGATGGTCTCGAGGCCGCTTAATTAAGTGAAAAGGTACGAAAAAGCCTGTGTGTACGGATAATAGAATAGCAACCGCTTATGAGGACTTGCTTTTGGCGTTGTGCAGAAAGTTGAGGCTCGCGAAGCCAACTCAGGAGAAGCCAGTCTATGTAGAGGGAGGGATGGATGTAGGAGACGGCTGCAGACGTCACTGACGGGCGACGGCACGTGCACGCCTTATCTAATCTTCACCTACTCCTTAGTAATACTAATTGCCTACCTACCTAATTGCGGAGCGAGCACCGGAACGGACAAAGGTCAACTCTCAGACTCTCTCACACACGCACGACTTCTCTTCAACTTGAAGTCGAAACTCGGCATCGTGAACCATCTCACTTCCTCCTCCTCCTACTCCTCCTCCAGACTGCGAAGAGAAGAAGCCGATAACGACATCAACGCCAACACACGCACACACACAAAGAAAGAGAGAGAGAGAGAGAGACAGAGAGAGACAGAGAAGCGACTGAAACCATGAGCAAAGAATACTAGCCTCGCTTCCCCTTCTCTCCGACTTCAAAGTCCGTCCCCTCCGCCTCACGATGCGACTCTAAGGGGATCAAAACAACGATAAAAAAAATCCCGACCCGAAGAGAAACAGAAGAAGACGAAAAGACTACAGATAGAGCCTATCTAAACACCGAGCGCCAGACGACGACACCAAAAGCAAACCCACCCGAAAAAAATGGCCAAACAAAAACCCACCCTCTCGAACAAAGAAAGCCTAACCCTCCTAACCCTCTCAACCGCCTCCCTAGCAACGATCGCGAAAACGATACTCGCAGATGGCGAACCCCTCCTGGCCTCCGCCGCCCTCTCCGTCGCCTCCTTCGCCCTCTGCTACGCCATGGTCCGCTGGCTGGGCCCGGCGTTCATGAAGGCCGGCTTGAAGGGGAGGGATATGGGCAAGGTTGACGGTGGGGGCGGCGCGGCTAGGGAGGAGATTCCGGAGTGTTTGGGAGCTGTTGCGGCGGCGGTTTACCTGCTTGCCGTCATCGTCTTTATCCCGTTTCCGTTTTATAAGGATATCGTGGCGGCGACGAGTGGTGGTGGGAATCGGGATGTTGTTGTTGAGGCTCCTAATGTTAATCATGGCCGGTTCTTGCATCGGTTTCCTCATAACAAGGTGTGCTTTTCTTCCCCCCTTCCATGGCTCCTTGACTTTCTCTTCCCTCCCCTCTTCTTAAACCAGCTCCGTCTTTTCTCACGATCCCCCCCTTTTCTTCCTCTCATCTCTAGCTCGCGTCCTATCTCGGAGCCATCATCTCCCTCCAGACGGTAGCCCTCCTCGGCATCGGCGACGACCTCTTCGACATCCGCTGGCGCCACAAGTGGTGGATCCCAGGCCTCGCCTCTGTCCCTCTACTGCTCGTCTACCTGGTAGATTTCGGCGTCACTTCCGTCGTCATCCCCCTCCAGCTGCAGCCCTACCTAGGCGAACTCTTCGACCTGGGAGCCCTCTACTACGTCTACATGGCCTGCGTCGCCATGTTCTGCCCTCAGAGCATCAACATGTTCGCCGGCATCAACGGCATAGAGGTTTCGCAGTGCCTCGCTGTCGCCGCCCTGCTCGTCTTAAACGATGGCCTATACCTCCTCACCCCCTATCCCCATCCGGCCACCGACTCTCACCTCTTCTCCCTCTACCTTCTCCTCCCCTGGATAGGCGTCTCGGCAGCCCTCCTCTGCCACAACTGGTACCCGGCCAAGGTCTTCGTCGGAGACACCTACTGCTACTTCTCCGGAATGGTCTTCGCCGTCGTCGGCATCCTAGGCCACTTCTCCAAAACGCTAGGCCTCCTCCTCGTCCCCCAAATCTTCAACTTCCTCTACTCCTGCCCCCAAATCTTCGGAATCATCCCCTGTCCACGCCATCGTCTCCCGAGGATAAACCCCCGGTCGGGCAAACTCGAACCCTCCGTCGTCACCTGGTCTCCCCATGACCAACCCCATGCCCTCGTCGCCCGCGCCCTCAACCTCTTGGCCGCCCTTCGCCTTGTTCGCGTCGAATACGATGCCCAGGGCCGCCTCGCCCAGTCGTCCAACCTCACCCTCATCAACCTCTGGCTCATCTGGCGCGGTCCCCTGCGAGAACCTCGTCTGGCCTGCGAATTGACAGCCCTTCAGCTCGTGGCTGGTCTCTTCGGCCTCTTCGTCCGTCACCGCCTGGCTCTACTCGTCTTTAAGGAAGACAACTGGGGCTCTACCGCGCGGTCTTGACGCCACGGCATCTTTGTTATTTGATTTTCTTTTTTCGCCTCAATGCCAATAGACTAGACATTCGCCATTTTCGGCTCTCACGAGTCGTATCATCAACTTCTTCCATTTTCCTATTTGCTCTCGCGCGAAGCTCTCTTTACAGGCATGTACCGTGTATGTACATACATACATACGACTTCCACCCTCTCCTCGCGAACTCACGTCCATCAACGCCAAATCGTGTGCCGGTCGGGCGTACCATCGTCTGCTGAAATGGGTCGGCTGCCAAAACGTCTTGTCATTCATAAACCGCTTGCAACCCTTTTCCCCCCTATATCGCGTGACTGTATTCATTGACGGATTTATGGCACCGAGTCCGGAACGCCAGTTAGACCCATGGGAGAGAGGAGTCGGACACAACAGTCCCCAAGTAAATCCCGCTTGCCCGACGACGACCGCGTGGACGCAAAATAGCATCCTTGCCTCCGTCCGAATACTGGCTCCTGTCGTCGGCGCGAGCCAAACCATCCCTTTTTTTTTTGCGCCCCTAGCCCCTTATTTTCAGCAGCAAAATACATGTACAGAGAAGACACACAACAATCCTCATCATACAGCCTCATCCGAATCCGTTGGCGCCCGCCGAAGCGGTTGAAGGCGAGATAGCGTCCTCGGCCTTATCATTGACTGGCGCCGGCGGGTCCATCATCGTCACGTCGGGCTTGCTCTCCTCCGGGCTCATCAGACCAGGCCTGTGAGCGGCCGTCGTAGCGCTGGCAGCTTTTCCAGCAGCCTTGTTCAACCTGCTCTTGGTGTAGTCGCTAAGACTGAGCTTCTTCTTGACAGGACTCGGGTTGATTGCGATGCCGTTGACGGCCGGTGGCGCGAATGGGCTCGGGAGGTTGCTGACGATGGGCGAGTGCACCGTCGTCGTGCTTGTTGCCGACGATAAAGGCGTCGTCACCGTTGTACTGCCGTCAAAGGCGGGGACCGGTGGCATCTGAACCCGCAGGTCCGGAACCTTGGTCTTGACTTGCTCTGGCATCGTGGTACTCGTGGTGGCTGTCGTCGTAGTCGCCGTCGCCGTCGATGTTGGTGCCTGCAGCAAGCCCGGTGCGAGGCCATCGGAGGATTGTGCCACCACGGGCGACAGAGGGTCGGACGGGGTGATTGCCAGCGGTGGCTTTGAATCGGCCGTCGGGGAACCGAGCTCGCTAGCTGCGCTGCCGGACGTCGGACCGGATAGACTCCGCCTCTCCCTCTCCTCTTCGCCTGCGCGGTTCCGAAGTTTGCTGTTCAGTAGCCGCCTCGGCAGAGAGATGATGCGTCTCTTGGGAGTACGCGGCTGGCTCGGCTCGCTGAACCACTCGCCCTCAACGGCATCCGTCTGAACACACGCGTCGACGTATGCTGGCCGCAGGCCAGTCGACGGCTGTCTCGACTGCATCGTGCAGACGGATCTCGCAGAGGCGGGGCCAATGGTGTTCGTAAGACTCGGCGATCGCACACTTGTCGGAGAGTCGGACTTGCTTCTACTCGATGTACCGGCATCCGCATACCGCCCCGGCGGCGCTGCAGAACCGTTGCGAGACTTGGGTTTCGTCGGTATTGGAGGGTTGGGGGCACTGTCAGACACCCGTTTCTTCTTTCTCGGCGGCTGTTGCTGCTCCATGCGACGAAACGAGTCTTCGACCATGGCAACCTTTCTCTTGTCGCGATCGGTGGGTTCCGTCAGTATTCCCAGTTGATCAAATTGTCCCAAGAGCGGCGTCCGGTCCCTACTAGGGGGCTTGCTGCGAGACGAGTTCGACTCATTGCGGGCATCGTTGTCGGCGTTGTCATTGACTTGACCCTCGCTGGCGGCGCGGCTGTTTGTGGCGTGGCTTGTGCTGGTGGGAGAGATTGTGCGGTTGCGTGACTTTCGCGATTTCTTCTTGCTCAGCCGTCCCTGGCCTTTTCCAAACAGATAATGGCGGTGGAAGCGTGCGAAGGCGCAGTTGTTCTCGAGGTCGCACGCGCAACCGCCATATTCAGACAGTATCCGATCGATCCAGTTTGATATGGCAGTGTATTCGGAGGCGTCGAGTTCCTGCTCGTCTTGCACTGGAGAGTCATCGTCACTCAGGCCAAGAAGATGCAGCCACCGAACATGAACACTTCGCTCAAGTCGAAAGTCCCAAGGTAGGGTGATCTGTTCGCTGGCCGAAATGTAGCGATCGCTGACAAGCCAGAAATGGTACTCGGACCCGTCCGAAAGGTAGGTGTCGAGCTGCGCATTGGGCTTACAGCTTCTCCGCACGTAACGCGCCAACGAGCCTTCTTTGCGCGTGTCGATGTAGAGTGGTAGGATGGGATGGAAGAAGACGAGAGGAAGAGGCGAGGACAGGTCAGCCCATAGGTTATCCGGATCGGCGCAGTAGTCCTTTTGAAAACCGATTTCACCGTTGAGCTCGATAAGGGGCACGTCCTTGTCTATGGGCGTCGTCGACTTGACGGAACGCCAACGCAGAAGTGTGCCTGAGTTCAAGGACCGAGTCGAGTCTTTGACCTCCAGCTGTGGCCGCTTCTCGCCAGCGTTGGGAGGTAGGGTCTGAAAGACTTCGGAGTGAGAACGCCCGACCTCATGCTTCATCGTGTCCGGCTCACGCAACCATCGGGACAGCGCGGTGGGGATGGCGAGGCTGGCAAAAGCATTGCTGAGAGTGTCGGGGACATCCTGCTCACTGTAGAGCGAGCAGAAGCCAGCGGAGTAGTGGTGGATTTGAAAGTCGTCGGGGAGGTCAGGCGGAGTGGTGGCGGGGCTCGGCGGATGTGCAGGGTTCGGAGGGCTTCGTTTCGACGGTTGAGAGCTGACCGAGTGGGACTGCCGATGGGAGGGTTTGGATTTTTTCGAAGGGGGTTGCTGCTCGCCGGGGCTACCGTGCTTTCCGGCTTCAGATGGGGCATGGGAGACGCTGGTCTGCAGTTCGCTCGGCTTGGCCTTTTTCTTCTGGCTCTTTGACGGCGGCCTCTTGGGTTTCTTGTCAACCAGTTCCTCCTTGACTACTACGCTGCGCAGTCGAAGGGTGCGCTCGATGGCCTTTTGTCGGTTGAGAGGGCGCGGCTTGCACTCGGCACACGAGTGAGAAAAGTCCTCGCGTATGGCTTCTTCACGGTTGTCGGGGTAGAAGCAGTCGATGTGCTGCCAAGTGTCGCAGGTCTCGCAGTAAATTGTGTTTCCATCATCGTCAGAGAAGTTGCAGATACACTTGATTGTGTAGGGCTCTTCCTCCACCGTCTCGGAAGCGTTGGCGACGGCCTCTTTCTTGACGAGGGGTGGTGCCGGCGCGGGGAGGAGTGGCTGACTGGGAACTGCGGTCTGCGTGGGCAGCGGCGAAGGCTTTTCGGTCATAATCTGCAGAGCGAACTCACGTAGGAGTCGGCTGTCGGGGAGGGGGGAGGGGGGCGTGCGTGAATTGATTATCGTCGCGGTCTTGGGGGCATGACGCCGCCTGTTGGGGGTGCGCGCCGGAGACCGGCGACGAGAAGCCCGTGACGAATCACGGTCTCATGCGTCCGGAGCAGCCGCAGTGCAGTCGAGCTACGGCGTGAGATCGTAGCCGCCGCGAGCGGGAGAGAAGAAGAGGGATTGTGAAGGAGGACGACAAAATCGACAGGACGGTGGTCCTTGAGTGGAGGGACGACAGCGGTGTTTGAAGGAAAAAAGAGACGAGAAGAGGATACGAGATGCGTCGAAAGGTCGATTGTCGAAGGCTGAAGGGGCGAAGCCGGCGTGGCGACGGAGCGTGAGCAGGTCGAAAAAGTCTTCGCCGTGGGAATCGAGGATGAGACGAGAGGCGATCTCGAGAACAGCGCGCTGACGGAGTAGGGCACGAGAGAGAAGAGGACTGAAAGAAGAAGAGCAAGAAGAAAAAAATCTACTTGTTCAGCGTCAGGAGAGGAAGGTCAAGGCGGATCAAGGCGAGAAGAAGGGCTGACAAGAAGATGATCGTGGGACTGACCGAGGAGGAATGGCGAAGGAGGGAGATGGGGAAGAGCGACAGAAGCAGTGCAGGTTCGCAACGGGTGCGGTACATCGATACCTGGATACCCGGATACCTGAACACAGATGGGAGGTACCGGGGACTGAGGTAACGGCGGGGACGTTTTTCGGCGACAGTTCCGCGGCGACCGGGTTGCTCGAGTACAGAGTACGGAGTACCTGTCCAGGCGGTAGTAGTCGTCTCAGGCCCTCAGCGCAGCGAGAATCGGCCAGCGGGGATTGGCGCTAAGCCAAAGGGCGAATTAGGCGGTGGCATCAGGATCCCTTAGCCCGGTCGGTGGATGCCTGAGGCACCAACGCCGGCCCGCGTCCACCCGCTTGCCATGGGGGGGGGGGGGGGGGGGGGGGGGGGGGGGGGAGAGCGGAGGTGGCGCGGTGTGGCAGACTCGAGGGGGCGCGAACGAGC
>PDHQ01000007.1:73931-171339 GCA_003339415.1 Ophiocordyceps camponoti-saundersi (nom. inval.)
TTTCGTTTTTCTCCTTTCTTTTCTGCGCCTTTTTTTTTTTTTTTTCTTTGGGGGGGGGGGGGGGGGGGGGGGAAGGGGAGGGGGGCGAAGCGGAGGTGGCGCGTTGTGGCAGACTCGAGAGGGAGCGAAAGAGCGCAGTCGGCTTCCACGAGGGAGGTTGGTATAGGTGAGCAGAGCGTTGAAAGACGAGCCAGCAGGTGGTGGGTGATTCCGCGGCCTGCCTTTTAGATAAATCTGAGAAACGGCATATGAAGGGAGAGAGAAAAAAAAGGCCATACGCGGACTCGCCATCACAGGCCAGAGCAACCATGAGGCAGGGGCATGTCGAATCGGTTGTCGAAGCCAGCGGTTGGCCGCGAGGATGTGAGTTGGGTCGACGAGGCCCGGAACCGACGAGGCGGGAGTTGGATAGGAGGGGGGCACTTTTTTTTTTCTTGAATGCTGATTGTCCTCTCGGCACGGATACGTCTGAGCACCCCATACTTGCACTTCCCAACACGCCATCAAGCAGGCGAGAAGGCCGGAGGCGAGTTTAACACGAATAATCCGTAGTCCGTCATCCATCGCTGCCTAGGAAGGTTCGTAGACCTTGTTGGCGCTGCAAGTGCCCGAAATGTATCCATCCCAGCCATCCATCCCAATTACTTTGCTACTGTGAGCGAGCACAAGATTGAAGAGCACACACAACACTTCGCACGGTGCTTGAACGACTTTGTGTACGGCTGCGTCTGACGCCATGTGTTTTTTTTTCTTCCTTCTCGCCAACGCGTTGTTGTCGTTTTGTGCTGCAAATCAATGGATTCAGGGAGGGTGAAAAAGAAAGTTGCATTAGGCCGTGTCAGATGGAATACGTAATCCGCATTTGAGGAAGAAGAAATAGGGTCCAAGAAACAGAGCATTCTGAGAGAGAGAGAAAAAATTGCAGAAAAATAAACAAAAAGGAAACATGAAAGATTGCGTTCGAGATTGCACGGCAGCCGGCCTCCACGAGCGAACACGACGGCAATCATCACTATCAGTGACCACCTTCGATTTTCTTTTGACTTTGGCTCGAGCAAGGATTGAGCGAGCTGGATGCCTGAGGCCCTTGTCGCAGGCGTGAAGCGCCCGGTCCCCGCAGCTGACCCAGCCATTTTTCACTGGAAGATGGACGCCGGGCGTGCTTGTGCATACAGATCCGTACATGGTGTGTACTGATACTGCGTCGTGGGAAACCATTGGGTTGCACGGCGAGGACATGATGGGTGTGTATCCGTAAGCCTAGTCGAATTGTACTCCGTACATACACACATGGATGTTGTGCGTTGTGATGAATCTCCTCGTATGGATGTACGAGCTCGGAACTGGCGGCTTGATTACCTGGGTAAAGGTAAAGAGGGTTTCAGCGCGCTCTAGCCACGTGACGAGCCTGCACATAAATTCCTACTAGATGGCAGCAAGCGTGGCTAAACGGAGCTACGATGAAAACGGGTGCCTTGTATAGCAGGAGCAAAACATTCTCACAACGGTCGAGGATCGTCTGCCACACTCCCCAGAAATGAAATGGACCGCTATGGGTCACTCGTCACATCGTTTGAAACGGGCAACGCGGCAAACCTCGCTCCCTAAGCGCCCGTAACCACATTCTTCACGGCGCGACTCGAGGCCGCGCTCGCAATGAAAGCGTAGAGAGGGGAAGCAAAAATTACGCCCCCGATGGCCCCGAAGGACAATCGAGTGAAGGATGACTCCGCGCTGTGCAATGCAGGCCCCCTACACTAGTACTCTGGTTTGATGATCTCAAAGTACTGGAACAAGGTAAGTATGAAGAAGAGAAAAGGAGAAGAAGAGAAAAGGAGAAGAAGAGGAAGAATTCATGCGGCGGGAGCAAGTATTTATAGTCGGGCGCCGCGAGTGGCCCGTGCGTTTTTTCTGCCTGAGGGGGAAATTGCGATACGAGGTCAGCTCGGCCGCCACGCACTGTACGGCACAGCGACTCACCCATGGCCCACTCTCAGACACGGGCGTATCCCGCAGGTGTCTCAATCTCAACACTGTGTCGTGTGACTCATTCGTATCTGCCAGGTTCCTCCCCCGCCCAGCCCCGATCTCGCAGGGCCGAGCCTTTTTGATCCAGCCTCCTCCCATCTCGCCCGCTGCGCCACATGTTCTGTTTTGAAACCGGCAGTCAAAAACTCTGGCAGAGCCTCAGAAAAGGCTTAGTCTGGAGACGCTTCCTGGTGACGGTCTTGGATGAAGAGCGACGCACCAGACCAGGCTTGGGTTGGGACAGAGCCTAGATGACGGATACCCGTCTCGGCGTCAGACTTCGGCCAACGGGGTAAGTACCGGCTGCCTGTGGTGTTCCGGTGCCACAGTGGCGTTTGCCTCCCGGCCAGAGAGCAAGAGGTCCCATGACGCAGCCATCCATGTCACGCCCTTTATTACGGACGGCGCTTACCGTCACCAACGAACACTTCATCCATCCCTTGCTCCCACATAAGCGTAGGTACGCTTGACGAAGTCGACTGGTCTATCTTCGCACGAGCGACTTCTTCTCTTCTCTTTTCATCCCTTTCTACTCCGTCAAGCCCGTGTCTCTCCACGATGCGATTCTCCACTGCCGTCGCGCTTCTGTCCGCCTGCCTGGCGCCGGCGGTGGCTGTCAACGATGATCACGAAGTCCCCGGAGGCTCCCCTCTGCGGTTTTGCGACGGTCCTGTCGTCAAGGACTTCGTGGACATCAAGAGCGTCGAGCTCGATCCGAAATTCCCAGAAGCGTACGCTTCCTAGATTCAGTCCACTGCTATGCAGCTCGTTGACTTTTGAGAAGCGGCAACAACCTGACAATCAAGGCCCGCGGAACCGTGCACAAGGACATCGTCGATGGCGCCTATGTTCGCATCAACGTGAAGTGGGGCCTCATCACTCTCCTCAATTCGAAGCAGGACCTCTGCGAACAAACTAGCCATATCGATCTCAAGTGTCCTATCAAGGCTGGCGACATGTCGCTTGAGAAGACGGTCCAACTGCCAGGAGCAATTCCTGATGTACGCAGCACGCCTCTGTCATTATCATGGGCTGAAAGCTGATTTGCTGGCAGGGTACATATCATGTCATGGCCGACGTATACTCCCAAGACGACGAGCACGTCACATGTCTGACGGCCAGCATGACCTTCAACGGACAAGGTCTGTTCGGCAACATCGAGCTCTAGGGGAGTCTTTTTGTTGGGAACATGCTTTGAAGGATTTTGAACGTGCCAGTCTAGTATGGCGTCCTGGGGCATCAACGTAATTCGCTCGTGGAGTCGGATTCCACTCGTTTGGGCTAGAATTACACACCGGATAGCGATCTACATACAATTCTGCCACTCACACAGCTCTTTTCTCCCGGGACAGTGCTTTTCAGTGTCGCTTGATCGAGGCCTGACTCCTGTCAGTCAGCCCGTCTGTATACTGAGCATCCACGCCAGCGGGAGTTTCTCTGCATTCAGCGTACGTGGCTAGGCATGTTTTCTTTATACCTACTGAGGCATGACACGACTACCGGCGAATTTATCGCGGCTCGAACGAATCTTTCAAGTTCCATACCAAAAAAAAACAACTCCTTGACACCGTCGTGGCTAGATGATATATGTTGAATGATTATTCGCCAAATAGACGGCGTACGCGTCGCAAGACACTGTCCTTTTCGGGGTCGTATGGATGATCTTTGCTGGGAATCTCCAGAACTGTAGGAAACGCAGCAGTGTAGGCATCGATGCGATGGCGTATTTTGTCGGCGATCTAGATGATGGTTAAACGTGTGCAGGAGATAGAAGAAACGGCCGACGGACGTGTTGATTGATGAGGACGATGCCTATGTCTTTCCTCTCCTGCGTGAAGCGATCAAAGGTCGCTTCGATGGCAGCCGTGTCCGTCTTATTATCGACGACGAGGAAGTTCCTCTGCGCGTCTGCACCGGCGGTGACGTGCTGCACATCGTCGTCAGCGCCACAGTCCTCGGGCCGGGGTCGGCGCACGACCTACGCCGATACCAGCGAGGAGGAGGCCCGTCACCGAGTCCTATGGGGAGGAGGGCATTGGGACGTCAGTGTCATTCGCTCTGGGAGGACGTCGAATGCCCACCTCGTCGCCGATGACGGCCAGAAACTCGCGATCCTTGAAGTCTGCATGCGAGGCCATATCTTTGTTCTTCTTTTGCGCCTCTCACTCAGTCCTTGGTTGGGCCGCCGTCCGTTTGCTTCGCGGCTGCTGTTCGTTGGTTTAATGTTGGCCGCGACGGGAGGTCTGGGCCGTCGGGCAGCCCAAAATGGACCGGTCGATATGCGCTTAAGTAAGCAGCGACCATGTAGCGTGCTTCATCTAGCGTGCTCCATCTAGCGTGCTCCCTTGCAGAGAGCTACGAAGCAGGTCTCCTGAAGCTTCTTCTCACACAAGCCACGAGCCATACACGGTCATCTTTCTTTTTTCACCTCTTTTCTATCTTGGGTTCTCGGAGTTTCCTTTGTTTATTGCAAGTCTCTTTCTTCTTTCATCACACGTCACCTCAAGAACTGCGCGTCGCTGACCGCAGGCGTTCCCTCTCAAAATCACCGCCAATCATCAACAACAAAGGTCAAGATGCCACGACTCGTACGTCGAAAGCCGCTGAGGGAACGCGTTGCCGCGATGCTTAACCCCATGGACCTTCTCCTCTGGCTATCCGAAGAGATCGAGACCAGAGACTGGGACTCGCAGCTTGTGGGCACGCAGCTCGGCCTGAGCCTCAACTTCTCCTTGCTGCTGGCTCGCGCCAACTCGGCTTTGACCACGCCCATATTCAATGACGACTTGTTCGGCGACAAGGGCGGCTCACGTTGGCTGTATTTCATGGTGTGTATAATACCATCTCGTCGACGCGGACGATCGTTCTCTGACCCGTCTGCCTTCTTTTGTTGTAGGTCTGGCCTCTGGTATGGGCTCTAGCGGCCCTCTCCCTTACCAACGCCATATATGCCTTCTACCGCACCAGAAAGTACCGGCTCTTCCAAGCGAGTGTCGACACGCAGCCTGCCACTCCATCGGCGCGTCGCGTCAAGGTTCATTCATCTCCCGCATCGTCCTCGCCGCTCCGATTCCTGGCCGACATGGTAACGCCCCAATCGGCAGAGTCGCGAGCGCATCCGGACAAGGACAGAGACGTGTGGGAGCTCGCCGTTTGGGATCCTTTACCCCTGTCTATGCGACTCTTGTGCTTCTTCAGTCCAGGCCACGTTCTCGTATACTGGCTCTTCCTCCCGCTGGCCCCCCTCGACCCTAGACCGAGTATGACAGTCTTCAACAGCTTGGTGATGCAAGTCGTGCTTTCGGTGCAGATGCTGTTGCTCTGCGCGCGCTTCTCGCAGCAAGCCAAGGACAATAACATTATCCAGAAGGAAGTCATGCGCGAATATGATGCCAAGTTTGTTCACCCACGGCTGTATCCGGTCGTCCGCGACGTAGGAACCCAGGCATCCGAGGATGAAGCAGTCGAGACACCAGGATTGGTACAGCTCGGCACGCCGACGACGCTCCTCCGACGCGGCTTCAAGACTCACGGCAACCCGCACGTCGACTCGCCAGACTCCCCGTCTTTCAGTGGCTACTTGAAGCCGCCGATGTTCACGCCTCCCCCAGCCAGCAGGCGAGCCGAGGTACCGCCATCTTCTGTCGGCCTACGTGGCCCGGCTGTCCGCAATTCTCTGCCGTCAGCTTCTTCACCGGCGGCACAAACCGAGGCTGGCCCTCTTCCGGGAGGCGGCTTCAACTTTGGGGGAATGTTTGGCGTCTATACACACAGCAAGTCACCTTTAAAGAAGACCATTAGCCAAAGCGACTTGGTCAGTCAGCCCCTACCGAAAAACTCGAGAGAAATGGCAGCATACGAGCAGCTCGGACGAGGACGGCCTCGCAGCCCGACGAAACAATCAAACTCCCGGAACGCCCTCACTGCCAGTGGGCAGGCGACGTCGCAGTCGTTGTCAAACACGGGCAGGCATAGGCCACAGTATGAGAGATACCCGTCAGTGTCACATTGGTAGGATCGGACTGGCGGCTTTGTCTTTCCATTTTCGTCTTGCATTTCCCCCTTTCTCTTTTGGTCTGTCTGACTCGAGGAAGAGTCGTTGTCTCTTGCCGACGTTGCATTGTCTCGGCGTTTTGGTCTTGGTGTATATACATTCTAGGGATGGGCGTCTCGATGCTCGTGGTCAGGGAGCCAGTTGAGGGAGGGTAGGTATAATCCGAGCAGTTGAACCTGCTGATCAGGATGATACTAGTCGCATCGGCAGGAGTCACAGTGTCTTCCAGGCGTGCCGGCGCTCCTGACGGCTCTGACGTCTTCTCATCCTCTTATTATTGCAGTCAACTCCATTCTTAGGCTTGCGCCGAGTACTGCTCACCTGTCTTGCACTGGCGTAGGCAACAAGCCGGAAGGCCACCTCTGCTGTGACCGAGGCTAGAATGACTCACTTCTTGTCGCCGGCCGTGTCCATCCCGCTGCCATTGAACGCGTCTGAAGGGCATTCATCGCAACCGCAGGCGCGACGAGGACAGAGGCAGCCGTCGTCCCGGCAGGCAGCGTCGTGGAGCGGCCGAGTGCGAAGCATCTTTCCTAGTCACCGGCCGGAGCGTGGAGGAACACTCAGAAAGCAGGGCTACTGGGAAGTCTAGGAGGCGAAACATCCCGATCATAAGATCCGCCGGCACATCACGAGCAGTTGTCGTCGGTCTAGCGAAGGCCACGGTTCCGATCAGATCCTTCGGTGGAACACGGCTCGGGATCTCCCCAAGAGCCAGCCCGAGACGTCGCGGCCCCAAGTTGCTGGAGGTCCGTCATCGCGGCATCAGGCGGCATTCCGCAAGGAAAGCCATCGAACGCCGCGACCGAAGCAGGCGGTGGAAAAACATCTCGTGCGAACGATGGAAGAGAAGAAGGAGGCTCGGCGGCAAAGGCGAACACTCAAGGAGAGCGGTGATTATCTGGGCGTTCAAGGCATCAATCCCGCCACGGGCCAGCTCGACATCATGACGCCGACGGACAGTGACGGGAGCAGCGAAAAGCAGCAGAAGCTCAACATCTTGCAAGCCGCTCTTCGCGACGCGCGCCAGTCGTACCGTAACGTCAAGGCCCAGAGCGAGCGGGAGGCGAGGCGGATACTAGACAGCGAGGCGCGGAAGCTGCGGCGGTTGGAAAAGGAGAAGCAGAAGCTTCAGAACCTCAGTCAGCGCGTCCGCTGGCAGAGGCAGACGAAGCAGTGGTCTTCGGCTCAGGAGCCGGAGCTGAGTCCCATCGTAGGATCGAGACATGGAAGCAGCACACGTGAGTTTTCCCTTATCACAGGAGCTGCTGTTATCTTTCTGCTTCCCCCCCTTCCCCCCCTCTCCTTCTTCCGTCTGACTAACCTCAGCAACAGGACCAGGAAGGCCGTCGAAGCATCAACATCCAGGTGTTATGGAGCCTTTTCCAGTCGACCTGACGGCTCAGGGGCAGCGGCCTCGCGAGGATGAGACTCCTGATTCAACGAGAACCGTGGTCCGTACGCCTCAGCGGCAAAGTCTGGTGACGCCATCGGCATGGGAGCTCTTCGCTAATGGCATAACTTTCGACAATCCCGATCCCGCGGTCGGGTCTTTTTTAGGCAGCGGAGCCGAGCCGGGAGAAGTCGACACGAGCGAGATGATGACCTCAAGCGGCATCCCGGGGCCTCGGCAGCGAGACGAGGGGATAGAGACGTGCACGCCAAGGGAAGACCCATCAGTCAGGCCGGCGTCGCGGAGCACGCTGCGCAAACTGATAGCACCGCTCGAAAACCTGAAGTCGGCCAAGAAAAACGAGGCGCAGCTGTCAGCCGACGTCGTGCAGCCTCAGAACCGCGAATGCCAGCAACGAGGACCAACGGTCGAAACCGAGGCGCCAGCTGTCGAACAGCCCGTGGGCCAGACGGCGCGGCAGCTGCTCCCTCTCAGCAGCGCGCAGCTGGTGCCGCAGAACATCATGGACGACGAGTGGATGGAGCGAGCCTTGAAAGACCTCGCAGACACGGGAGATCGGTTCACAAAAGAGCCTGCCTTCACACACATCACCACCACTATTGGCTTCGACCGTGTGACATCGAAGTTGAGCCAAGCCGAAGGCGTCGAGGAGGCGAGTTATCAACAGAGCAGGATCATATACAACCTATCCGAGTCGAGTCTCTTGGACGACGATTCCGCCTCGAGCACTGCGATGAAGACGACACAGAATACCTCGCCGAGCTCAACTCCAGCGCCGTCAGGCGAAGTAACAGGTACTACGTCGGCGGTTATGAAGCAAGCGCACAGCATGTCACTCAAGTCAACGTCTTCACGGCAGATGATGCAGCAGATGATGGACAGCGACGACCACGACTGCGGCGATGGTCGAGACGGGTCGCTCGAAGCAAGTCAGCAGAAGATGATGCATCAAATTGGTTCGTCAGAGGCGGGACTAGCCAGCACGAGGGAACAACAGCCGGGCGCAGCAAACCAGACAACGAAAGAAGCTCACGCTCAGCAGGCAAACGACGAGACGAGCGCACTGGACATGGAGCTGCGCCTCCTCACAGCGCAGATGCCGGGGGCCTTTCCTGTCGAGACAAAGGGCGGCAGAAAGTTGGAGTACGGTAAGGCACGAGCATGGTTGAAGACGATGCTCCGAGGGGCGATGTTGGTACCGCGGCTCTACTTGACGACCGTCATGCCCGTGATAGACTGGCGATCCGACTACTGGGCTCGAGTAGAGCGCAACGAGATGACACTTCTTGACGGAGTCGCGCTGGTTCTGGCGATTCCCACGGCTCTGATTGGGATAGTCGCGCTCACGTAGAGCGTGCGGCTGGCGACTATCGCGTGGGAGCTGTTTGGTTGCGTCATGGAGCAGTCGGAGGTGATGAGCTGTGTTTGGGAGACCGAAGACGAGTGGATGACAGACATTTGACTCGCCCACCTCCAGAGGAAAAGGGGAAAGGGGAAAGGGGGAACGAGGGGAACAAAACAAAAGCATTGCTATCCGTAGATGATAAAACAGCTTTAATTTAGACTTATTCACGACATGGCTTCAATGAAGCTGGGATGATGGCGTGCCGATACCGGACTGTAGCGACTCGAGTCCGAGTCCGTATCGGACGGTAGGCGTTGTCCCCCCTCCCCCCCACCTCCCCGCTACAGGGCGGGGATGAAGGGCGGGGCGCACAGGGCCAGCCAATGCCGAGGCGAGGCTTAGCAATGGACCCGACATCGGCCATGGCTTCGTGTGTGGCTTTTGGATCATAGGGGTCCTTCCTACTGTCGCACTTGGCAGGCGAAGGGCTTGCAGCGGCGAAGCCTTGTAGGCCGTTGCACAGCATAGGTACCCTGGCGATTCCGGCTCCGCCCTCGGGGCCCGGAGACCCGCTCGCTACTTGGGCACGTCTCCGATTATCGGAAGAGCCCGTCGCCCGCCCGCCTCCTCCGCCTCGAGGAGCCCACTTCGTGCCGCATTGGCCGTCGCCGCCGCTCTTCAAGCGTCCTCGTATTTTTTTTCCCTCTCTCTCCCTCTCTCTCTCTTACATCTGCTTCTCCCTCTCTTCTCATCTGTCTGACCTTCCTGTTACTGCGTCATTTTCTTTGGCGGGGGAAGCAGAAGCAAGGGTTGCCTTGATCAAGTGCGCCGTTTTCTTTGACTGCTATACCCATCGACCTTTTCCTTCCTCAAAGATCGTCATGCCCGTCTCCGATAGGAATCCGCAGACGCTTTACGACAAGGTGCTTTCGCATCATATCGTCGACGAGAAGCTTGATGGCACCATCCTTCTCTATATCGGTTCGTCGGGCTTCTACCACCTTCTACCGTCCATCTGAAACGAGGCGGTTCGCTGACATTTAATTGTGTTCTTTCTTGCAGATAGACATCTGGTTCACGAAGTTACTTCACCGGTGCGACGCGTCGTTTCTTCATACACTGGGTCTGTTGCCTCTTTCTCGTGACTGACCAGCTTCGCCTCCATATAGCAAGCTTTCGAAGGTCTAAGGAATGCCGGGCGTCAGGTTCGGAGACCGGATTGCACTCTGGCCACGACGGATCACGTATGTTCTATCCTCAACTTGTGTGTACATGCGTGAGTGTACGGGCATGGTTAACAAACGTGCGCTCGCTAGAATGTGCCGACGACATCGCGCAAAGGTCTCAAAGACATTGCCTCTTTCATCGAGGAGGACGATTCGCGGACGCAGTGCGTGACGCTCGAGGAAAACGTCAAGGACTTTGGCATTACCTACTTTGGCCTCGGCGACAAGAGACAGGGCATTGTTCACGTCATAGGTCCTGAGCAGGGCTTCACCCTTCCCGGCACTACCGTCGTCTGCGGCGACAGCCACACTTCTACGCACGGCGCCTTTGGGGCCCTGGCCTTTGGCATTGGTACTAGCGAGGTCGAGCACGTACTTGCGACGCAGTGCCTCATCACCAAGCGCAGTAAGAACATGCGCATCCAGGTCGATGGCGAGCTCATGCCTGGCGTTGGCTCCAAGGACGTCGTCCTCCACGCCATTGGCAAGATTGGAACCGCCGGAGGCACTGGCGCCGTCATCGAATTCTGCGGCTCTGTCATCCGCGCCCTTAGCATGGAGGCGCGCATGTCCATCTGCAACATGTCCATCGAGGGCGGTGCGCGGGCCGGCATGGTTGCGCCGGATGATATCACCTTTGAGTATCTTCGGGGCCGCCCCCTGGCGCCGCGGTACGGCTCGGCCGAATGGGACACCGCCGTGGCCTTTTGGCGCTCGCTCAGGTCCGACGCTGATGCGCGGTACGACATCGACGTCTTCATCGACGCCAAGGACATTGTTCCCACCGTCACCTGGGGCACCAGCCCGGAGGACGTCGTCCCCATCACTGGCCGTGTTCCGGATCCGGAGACGTTCGCCTCTGAGGGGAAGCGGGTGGCCGGCCGTCGCATGCTCGAATACATGGGGCTCAAGCCCGGCACGCCGATGCGTGACATTGTCGTCGACAAGGTCTTCATCGGCTCCTGCACCAACTCGCGCATCGAGGACCTTCGTGCCGCCGCCACCGTCGTAAGCGGTCGGCGCATCGCTTCCAATATCAAGCGCGCCATGGTCGTGCCGGGATCGGGTCTCGTCAAGCGTCAGGCTGAGGAAGAGGGCCTCGACCAGGTCTTCATCGACGCCGGCTTCGAGTGGCGCGAGGCCGGTTGCAGCATGTGCCTCGGCATGAACCCGGATATCCTCTCACCTCAGGAGCGCTGCGCCAGCACCTCGAATCGTAACTTTGAGGGCCGTCAGGGCGCCGGCGGACGCACCCACCTCATGTCTCCCGTCATGGCTGCCGCCGCCGCCATCGTAGGGAAGCTGGCTGACGTGCGGGAGCTGACGTCTGGCGAGACGAAGAGTTCTACGACTACGGAGACGAAGACGGCACCATGGCCTGGTCAAGCCGACGAAACCGCCAGCGAAGTGGACGCCAACGACGACGACAAAGCCGATCGGGTCGACGACCAGCCCGCGGATTCCCAGCCTCACACCAACACGTCCGTCTCCCCATCCTCTTCCGCCGGCCTTCCCAAATTCCTCACGGTCAAGGGCATCGCAGCGGCGCTGGACATGGTCAACGTCGACACGGATGCCATCATCCCCAAGCAGTTCCTCAAGACGATCAAGCGGACCGGTCTTGGCAGCGCCCTCTTCCACGGTCTGCGTTACGAGCCATCGGACGGCAGCGAAAAGCCCGACTTCGTCCTCAACCGAGACCCCTGGCGCGCCTCTCGCATCCTCGTCTGCACCGGGGCCAACTTCGGCTGCGGCAGCTCGCGCGAGCACGCGCCTTGGGCCCTCCTCGACTTCGGCATCAAGTGCGTCATCGCCCCGTCCTTTGCCGACATATTCCACAACAACATGTACAAGAACGGCATGCTCCCCATCGTCATCCCCTCCGGGTCCGACATCGAAGCCGTCGCGGCCGAGGCGAGGGCCGGGCGCGAGCTCGAGATAGATCTACCCGCTCAGGTGGTACGTTCGGCCACGGGAGACGTCCTCTGCGGCTTCGAAGTCGAAGAGTTCCGGAAGCACTGTCTCGTCAACGGGCTGGATGATATCGGCCTGACGATGCAGCTCGAGGATAAGATTGCGGAGTTTGAGAGGGAGAGGACCCGGACTGCGCCTTGGCTCGATGGCACGGGGTACCTCCGTCGCAAGGGGGGCAGAGGGGGCAAGCTGGCGGCCAAGGCCGTACCAGTACCGATGACGAATCGGGGTGAGGCCAAGAACGAGCCGTTGGATTGGTGATGGGATGATCCGAACATATGAGAGAGAGAGAGAGAGAGAAAGAGAGAGAGGTGAAGGAAAAACAGGTAGCGAGTTTGATGATTTCTTCTCTTTATAACTTGGTCCTTGCCCGGTAAGGTAGTTGACGGCGGGAATAAAAGCCGCCATCAGGGGTATTTCACCCCTTTGCTTGCTCCCGATCACCTTGTTCCACCCCCTTTTGCCCTGCTACGAATCCTTGAGCAAAGCAACGTGAATGACGAAGCCAGATTCCGGCCTCAGCTCAAGAGGAAGCATCTCCGCCGGCACACGCCAGACATGAAACTCCTCAAGAAAAAGATAGATCCAATTCCGAAAGACGTCATGGCTTCTCAGCTGCTGAGCGACGATGCAGGCACAAGGCGAAGAAGCCTCCTTCTCAACCTCATCATCATCATTCTCAGCCTTGAAACGACAGACATCAACGCAAACGCGAGTAAAGCCCGGAAGAAGAGCCTCGTTAAAGACGCAATCCGACGCGACGACCAGATCGAAAGACGCAGCAGGTTCACAAAACGATTTCGTAACCTTGTCTGAATCCCAATCCAGCGAACGGAAGGAATACGAAGGTGTGGCGCGAGGAAGAGGCGTTTTGATACTTTGTTTTTGCTTTCTGTGTTTTTGTCTTTTATGTTGAGGTTGAGGCTCGTTGTCATCTTCTTGGTGGAGGTCTTCGGAAAGGCCTGCTGACATCATGTTCCTTCGCAGTAATCTTGATACGTACGTCTGGTCTGAGAAGACGTAGCTTGAAGCTCGGGAATGGAAGGCGAGGCCGTTTAGGGGTGAGATTCCGCATCCTAGTTCTAGGATATGCTTTGGATTGTTTAGGGCGTTGAGAAGGTTCGTTGCATGGGATGAGGAGAGCCATGTTGCGAAGAGGGGTGTTACTTTCCAAAGGACTGAATTTTCATCTCCATCGTTATAAACAAGGAGTTTAGCAGATTCATAAAACTCTCAGCATTAACCGTCAGATGAGATGCGATCAGATACGCACAAGGGAGTGGAAAACAGACCAGCTCCCGTCGTACCAGCTTCCCTATCCGAAGCAAGCAAAGAAGGAGATTGGTAGAGCGTCACCTCCAAATTACCAACCATGACCTGCACGGACCCAGCTTTGGGATCGACGAAGCCCAGATCCCGCCATGAGAGAGGCTGCTGAGCGTATAAGAGGAAGGTCTCTTCTTCCGCGTCGGAAATCTCTTCCCCCAGTAGGGTCGTGAGACGGGATTTGCATGTACCTTGTGTCGATGTCGTTGTCGACATGATGTTAAAGAGAGGGGGGGGGGGATAAATCGACGAGAGGGAGAGGACCGAGGAATCGATCGTCCTGGACATGTGATGATGATGATGGATATCTTTGCTTCCAAGTTCTGCCGCATCCTACCGCCTACACCGTCTGCCGAGACCATCTGTTCTGTGGAGACTCTCTGTCTGTCGAATGAAGATTCACGTGACGAATTCAAGATGGTCCACTTGCGTTACTCCCTATCAAGACGCATCTCGGTAGAATGGAGTCTCTGCCTCTCTGGATGATGCCCGTCTACTCGTTGAATTCTCCTCCTCTCCTCTCTCTTCTTTTGTGGTGGCGATTCATTGCGTCCCAGACTTCCCTCCCTTTCCCCCGGCCACACTTCTCAGTAGCCGCTGCTCGAGGCAGTGTAAGAGAGTAAAGAGAAAAACCCGAGTTCCCCTTCCCATGCGTACCATCCATGCGTACCACCCATGCCCAGAAGTCAAGCCGCCTCCCATTCGTTGAGCTTCACCCGCAGTCCCATGTCGCGGAGAAGAGGCCGAATGAGGAAATAGAGGAGAAAAAAGAAAAGAAAAGAAGATAAAGACAAGGAGAAAAAAGAAAGGAAAAGGGGCTGAGGAAGGGTGAAGGAGGAGACGAGACACTTGTGCATGTGTACGTGCCCCCCCGTGTTGCTCCCGTCTCGTTCAACAAAAGAAAGAAAGAGAGATCCGCGGCTACACAAGCCCGTCGTACAGCGACAAGGCCGAAACGATAGTCTCGTCGCGTTTGCTCCCCTCCTTGAACTCATCCATGTCCAAAGAGCCGTTCTCGTCCTTGTCCATCATGCGAAAGATCTTGCGAACCCGCTTCTCGGGAGTGTCTTCGTCTTCAGGCAGCTTGACCATAGACCCCACCTGCGCTTGCGCGTCAGCATCCACAATAGGCAGGACAACAGCAAAGCAAGGCGTCTCACCATTTTATAGATGGCCTCGACAATCTGGAGCATCTCGTCGTAGCTTATCTTGCCGTCGCCATCAATGTCGTACAGCTGAAAGGCCCAATCCAGCTTATCTTCCATCTTTCCGCGGCTCGTGACACTCAGGGCGCAAATGAACTCTTTGAAATCAATCGTTCCTGATTTATCGCTGTCGAAGACGTTGAACACGTAGTCGGCGAAGGAACTTGGATCTCCAAAGGGAAAGAATTGTCGGTAGATTTTCTGAAACTCCTCTTTGGTGAGCATGCCCGATGGGCAGTCCTTGAGGAAGCCTGTATTATTTTTCATTGGCTTGTCAGCATGTGAAACCGGCTGAGCTCGCGGGATACTGGCATCGGCCTACCCTTGTACCATTGTTGCAGTTCCTTCTTATCGAAGTGGGTCGACTTTTGAAGCTCGACGAGTTGCTCTTGCGAGAGTTTTGACTGTCTGCGCAACGTCAGCGATGAACAGCCACAATCAATATCGGGACGCTTAGTCCCTCCATCGTGTCTGCCTGCCCTGGCTCCTCCTTGAGTTTAAAGAGAGGCCACTTCTTTCCATTCTCGCTCACAGACGAAGATCTTGTTTCCACTGAATAAAAAAACAAAAAGGGCTCAACTCACGATTTCCCCATATCGTCGTATCACCGAAACCGAGGCGCGCTTCGGCGTCTGTGAAGCGGGCCCGATGCGCGGGGGAGGGGGAGGGGGCTGTGGGAGAGGAGGTCCACGTTCCGCCGCGCGAGCAGCAAAAGATAAGAAGAGGAAAAACTATGGCTCTCGGAGAGGAACCGAGAAGGTGTTGGCAACAGAAAAGAGACAAGTCGATACGATAACGGTGAGGAGAGAGGACCGAATTCGAGCGGACGGCGGGGTTGAGTTGAAAGCGGGGGGTGGAGAGGAGGAGGAGAGGAAGGAAATTCGCGCCGATGCCGAAGATGAACGAGCCGAGACGTCGCGGAGAGGAGTCAGGGAGGATGAAAAGAGAAAGAAGAGAGAGAGATGGAGAGAATATGTCGTAAAATATCGCGTCTTTTTTTCCCCTTCTTTCTAACTGTTGAAGTGGCAGAGAAAGAGGTGAGTAAAAGGTGGACGGAGCAGCGAGGTGAGGCGGAGAGGCTGATGACTGGAGGTACCCGATACATCCCACTAATCCAGTGCTCCGGTACCGGGCCATTAGGCGGGCTGAGGCTGTGGCATGGAGGTACCCCGCCTAAAGGACGCAGGGCACAGGGCACAGACTGCCTGTGCCGGTCTACGGATACAGAGATGGGGGCTGCGCCACGCGCAGATCAAGTTCAACCTTGGCATCACATCAGCCATTCTTCTTCATGTTGGTGTCGTGACGATGATTGCCGGGGTGGTATAGATTTTTAGATTACGGCGTGCCTTTGAATGTAATGAATGTGTATAAAGACTTGTACATAGTCAGGCTATTATCGGACATGGGAACCACCATCGTTTCAGCTTTGGCCGGAGAGTGTCGAGGATGATGATTCAGGTGTAGTCCGTATATGTGTAATTGCCATACACACGAATGGGCTTCATTTCGAGAACAACCTCTGCCTCACTCCGTCACTACCTACACACATACATACATGCACCTATCCACCATCCTATCTATGTATGTTTGTACGCCCTATCCTGTTGGTAGCACATGTCTTTCATACTATCGTAATGATCCAGTTCAACTTACACAGCCCCCTTCCCTTCCCGTCTCCTCCCCTCCTTCGTCCCAACAGCAACGCCGTCAATCCGTCGAATCCGAACAAATGAGGTGCTCTTCGAGTCATTCAACATACATACAGCGACTCGTAACACCGGCTGCTAACCCGGACAGGGGAACAAACAAGTCATTCCAACATTAGTCGATATCGATGCAATTATTCGTCAACACATACTCGGGTACAGACATACAGACATATAGACATACGTTGTCGTGTGTTATTGTTGCGCCATCCGCTTTGCATCATGATAAGAAACCAGCCCACCCCTTGAATATGCCAATGCTCAAACGACTAAGCGCCCAAAGGAAGAAGAAAGGAGGAAAAACATCACCATCCATCCCCACCAGCCAGCCTCCGCCTCATACAAACTACCTACCTAGGTAATAGGCTCTAGCTCACCACAACCTTCATGCTCAAGCTCTCCAAAAAGGCCCCTAGATCCTCCTTCTTAACTTCGACCACGCAGTTGTCGAAGCTGTCGATTCGAACCCGAGCCTTGGTCTCGGCGACCACCTCCTGAAAGGCGTTGCCGAATCGGTTTCGACCGTAGCCCCTTTCACCATCGCCCGCGTCCGACTCGTCCTCGGAGCTAGACGACTCCGAGCCGTCTTCGTCCTCTTCTTCTTCTTCTTCGTCGTCGTCGTCGTCGTCGCTGTTGTTGTCGTAGTCGTCTTTACCTTGAGCCCGCTTCGCTGCACGTTTCTCGGCCCTGATCCTGTCTTTAGCCTTGCGATCCTCTTCTTTCGCCCGCGTCCGAGCCTCCTTCTCTTCGCGCCTCTTCTTGGCGGCCTCTCGATCGACGAAGCTCGTGTCGGGTCCGCCTCCGCCACCGGTGCCGACGACGACGTAGACGCCGCGCCGCTCGTTGAGGCTCGCCACCACCAGGGGCGTCCCGCGTCCGCCGTGCGATAGCTTTCCGTGAGACTCCCTCTCCTGCTCCGCGAGCGCCTCTCCCACCCAGAGCGCCAGCTTCGTCAGGGCCGCTGGGTGCGTAAAGAGTGCCACGTCTGGGCCGTCCTTCACCACACACATGCGAAAGGCTCGCAGGTGCTTGATCTGCTTCTTGTTGATGAGCGACGTGCCTGTGCGGTAGATGGCACGATACATGAACTGTGCTGTGGGCAGACCGGCCTTGAGAGCTTCGATGCTGTTTGTTGTTATCGCCCCGTTAGCCTTGGCCATCTCATTATTGCCCGTGTCGTCGAGACTTACTTTTCCAACGCGTCGTACGCTTCCCAGAACCTGACGACCCATTCGTCGCTTCGACCGGACTCGTCCGTTTGCCCGTTCCCTTTTCGACTGGCCCTGTAACCGCCGTCAGCTGCCGGCGTCTGTCTGCCGACCTCGAGCAGAGCCCCGATGACGACGCCGACATCTTGCGCACTGAGAGTCGCCCGCCAACCCCAGCTTCGGACAAAACCCCACCCGTCTCTTGCGCCACCTCGGTCCTTGCCGTCCGTGTCGACTGCCGGGACCATCTCGCCCAGGTTGTAGAGGGAGCCGTACTTGAGCAGCTTCGCCCGCAGCTCGCGCTTGAGCATCATGTCCATGTGTACGTAGCTCTGCTTGCATTGCGCGAGGCTGACGCCCATCTTGGCCAGCAGCTTGTGAAGCCGCTTGATGCCCGTCTCGCTCCACGTCTTGAGCCGGGAAAACAGGTAGGGCGAGTGCAGCATGCTGTCGTATAGACTCCAGTGCCGGATCAGGAGAAATCGAGGTTCGGGCGATAGGCGGATCCCCGTATCTTCGGGATTGCGGGCCGTCGTCGGGATGAGTCCCGTGTTCTCGGGCACGACCCGGCCGTTGGTCAGCTCGGGCGGGTTCAATCGCCGGACCTCGTCCCGCAACAGTTGCCGGAGCCGGGCTCCCCTGACGCCCATCCAACCCGTCGGCCGGCCCCGATCTGATCCACGAACCGGCGCGGCGATGCCCGACGACGACCGCCCGTATATTTCCATCGATGTCACTCCGACAATGGTGAGCCACAATATATCGTTGTTCTCCCGGCCGAGTTCCGATGCCAAAGAGTACATCATCGAAGAGATGGGCTCCGCAAAGGAAGAGCCCAGTTTGTAGTACTTTTGGAGCACCGCTTCGTGTTGCGCTCGCATCCGGATGAGCTTCCTCTTCAGCGAACGGGCCGACGGGACGGGCGCTGACGGCTCGGCCGAGTCACTGAAGATGCCGGCGTCTGGATCTCGGAGCGACAACAGACCCCTCGGACGGTGCTCCACGGGAATTGAACTAGACTGCAATGCGTCAGAAGGCAATTGAGGGCTCGGGACATTTGCTCACGTACAGAATTACTTCTCCGCCGTTGATGTGGTCTATCTTCGTCGTCACTCGAGTCGTCTTCGTTGCCGTCGGACCAACTCTTTCGTTTTTGGCCGGTGCGGGCCTCGCTCTGATCTGGACTGTCTTGGTCTTGGTCATCTTCGTCTCCTAGATCCTCGTCATCTTCGTCGACGTCTGGCATATCGATGAGAGCGAGGTAGGCCTCCCCTTCGGCCTGAAGGTCCTCCTCAATGTCACCATCGTCAAAGACGACAATGCCTCCGCCCGTGGCCTTGTAATGGCGTCCGATGCACCCGCCCTCGACACCGAGCGGGCTTCTAGCCTGGAAAGAAGCGGCCGTTTCCGTCTCGGGCTGAAGAGGAAAACCACCAAAGACGTTGCCCAGATTCCACGGCCGATGGGCATCGACCACCCAGACCTCGACTCCGCTATATGGATGCTCCTGATCCTCCGACTCCAGACCCATGAGCGGGCCGAGATCGACCATACCACCGACGCCTAAGCACACGACGACACCTCCACTGCCACCCTGACTCTCCATCATGGGGACGACGAGCTCCCTTCCGGCGGTTTCCAAGTCACCGTAGCCAGCAATGGGCTGGATCTTGTGTGGGATGTAGTCATGCTTGAGTAGACGGGTGAGGATCCGACAGGCGCAGAGGGCATCTGGTTCGAGGGCGACGAGGACAAGGACAGGCGGAGATAATGGATGGCGGGTATTTTGCAGGTGGGCGTAGAGTTTCGATATCAAGGACCGCGGGAGGTACATGACTGTCAAGATGTTGGCGAGATCATGGAGCGAGGAGGCGACCAGCGGCGCGTCGTGTCTGGAGGTGGCGACAGGCCTCGAAGCAGGGGCATTAAGCGATGTGGTGGATCAATGGATGGAAGAATGGATAAGAGGCGCGCCAAAGATACTGAGCTGCCTTTGTGAAGGCGAGTAGAAAAGCTGTGCACAAAGAGGATATGTGGTGAGTGAGTCCAAGGTACAAAGACGGACGCGCTGGAGAAGAAGAACGCGTGCTAGACGCGATGGCGACGGACAGGGGAGGGAGGTACCTGGAGAGATACAACGGTGAAAGCGGGGAGACGGGGTTGAGTGCGGCAAATTTGGCGGAGGACCTGCAGAAGATGCTGGTACTTTTCGGTTGCTTTTCAGGTACCTGGTGTGATGGTCGCTAAATCTGGCTTCCCTGTCACTGTCACTGTGAGAATTATCTTGTCCACGGTCCGCGATGACGATGAAAGCGGCTCATTACAGGCATCATTATCTAGGTATCCATACACGCATCTATGTATGATGATCTAGCTACTACCTATCTATAGCAGTATCTGTGTACCTGCTGAATGCGACGGCACTTCGCATCACAATGCGAGCTTACCTCTAGGCTCTACGGCTACCTGCTCTACTATTACGAATAGTACGGACAATACGAACCGGTCTGCAACGCCTCTCCCTCCCTCCCTCGCTCCCTTCATTCGGTCGCTTCATGTCGTCAGTCTCCCTTTTTTTTGTCTGCCTTCAAAGCGCGCCCGCACGCTTTGGTATAGTGAATGGTGCAACCTTGTGCGGATAGATGCTACGATACGGACATACGAAGTACATAGACCTCAGCTGTCGCCCGCATCTCAGATGCATGTCACGTACGGGATACGGATATGCTTGTACTACGCATAGCGCCCGATCCAAACGTCGGAGTGGGGAGAGTGAAAGAAGCGAGCTTTCAATGAGACATGGCGTCTTCCGAGGAGTAACTACGCACAAGTCCGGATAGAAGCACGGCACATGATTCCACCAACGAGAGCAAGATAGAGAGAAGGATGAAAAAAAGAAAATCCAAACGAAAATCATAGATCGAGCATCTCGCGGCGTTTATCGTCGCCCGAAGCCCCGGGTTACCGGACATCTCGATATTCCGAGCTGGATGCCCCAAAGACCGCCGATGACCGAGCGGCTATTTCCGAGATCGACTCGTCCGTGGCATCTGCTCCGATGGCCTGCAGCTATTCTCAGCTGCAAAGATGCCTGGCTCCTTCATCCGCGTGGGGCTCGGGCCACGGGAAGACGGCAGCTCGTTGCCCAATGCGGCATGGTAGACCAACTTCTGTACGGTGCTTCTCTCCGGAGCGCTCCCGCGACCCCTTGCTTTGGTCGCAAGAAATTGCCTGTCGCCTCCGGCGGCTCGCACGTCGGAGCACCGTGACCGAACCCCGGTCGAACCCCCAGCTGGGCCCAACATGGCCATGGCAGTCAAATACTACCCCATGTATCCTGATCCGTACCTTCTTCCTCTCTCCTCACCTTTGTTACCTAACAAATAACATCCGTCAATCCTCCCTCGTCTCTTCATGGCCGTCACCCATAATAATCAGGCAAGCCACGTCGGCGACACCACCGACAGCGCATCGCTCGTCTCCTCCGCCGTCCCTCATCGCCTCCCTGCTACCGACTCTGAGAAGCCGGATTCTCTTGACGATGAGACCTCACAGTCATCGCCGGGGGCCGAGCCGTCGACCCTGTCCAAGCCCCTTACCCGCGATGAGACCGAGGAGAACTACAAGCCCAAGACCTTCAAGTTCTGGCTCATCGTCTTGTCTGCCTTCGTCTCCATGTTCCTCGTTGCCCTGGACCGCACCATCTTGTCGACGGCCATCCCGCGCATCACCGATGACTTCAGGAGCTTGGGCGACATTGGCTGGTACGGCTCGGCTTACATGTTGACGACGGCCGCTTTCCAGCTGCTCTTCGGCAGAATCTACAAGTTTTACGACTTGCGCGTGACCTTTCTCTGGTGCATCGTCGTCTTCGAAGTCGGATCGGCCATTTGCGGCGCTGCTCCGACCAGTCCCATCTTCATCCTCGGTCGCGCCATTGCCGGCTTGGGCTCGGCTGGCATCACTACAGGCACCATGATGATCATCATCCCCATGGTGCCTCTACACAAGCGGCCCATGTTCCAATGTACGTCGAGAACCACCACTCTCTCGCTGGCACGGCCAAGTCTTGCTAACCCACCTTTGCAGCACTGTTTGGTGTCATCTTCGGCATCTCCTCCGTCGCCGGGCCTCTCATCGGCGGCGCCTTCACCGAGCGTGTGACATGGAGATGGTGTTTCTACATGAATCTCCCTGTTGGCGTCGTCGCTTTTATCTTTCTCTTCTTCTTCCTCAAGATCAGAACCGAACCTCGGGAGCCCGCACCTGCCAAGCAGCACATCATGCGCCTTGATCCGTTGGGCACCTTCTTTTTCCTTCCGTCCATCGTCTGTCTCGTTCTCGCGCTTCAATGGGGCGGCTCGACGTATCCCTGGGGCAGCTGGCGCATTGTTCTACTCTTTGTCTTCTTTGTATTGACAGCCGGTGCCTTCACCGCCGTACAGATCCTGATGCCAAAGACGGCCACCATTCCCGCCCGCGTCATCACTCAGCGGACCACGCTGGCGGCAACCTTTTTCATGTTCTTCTTGTCCGGCGGGATGCTCATGCTGGTCTATTACATCCCTCTTTGGTGTATGTTTTTTTCTTCGCCCCTTCATTCGCGTCGGTCGAGATGACGCTGACATGTTGAACAGTCCAGACGACGCACGGCATCAATCCGGTCGAATCTGGAATCTACACCATCCCCCTGATTTTGAGCCTTGTCATCGCCGCCGCCCTGTCGGCCGCCTTTACGCAGCGCATCGGATATTTTGCGCCGTCCATGATTCTTTCACCCTGTGTCACGGCCATCGGCGACGGTCTCATGACTACCTTTACGCCCACCACCGGCTCCCCTCACTGGATTGCCTATCAGTTTCTCGTCGGCTTCGGCATCGGCTTGGGCATGCAGACGTCCATGATCTCGGTTCAAGCGACGCTCCCAAAGATGGACGTCCCCATGGGCATTGCCATCGTTCTGTTCGCCCAGCAACTCGGCGGTGCCATCTTCGTTTCTGTCGGACAAACTATTCTGAGCGGCGCCCTTGTGCAGAAGCTTTCCCACGTGCCAGGACTTGACCCTCAGGCCATCGTCCGAGCTGGGGCGACGGAGCTACGTCGTATGCTCCCTGCCAGATACCTGCCAACGGTCCTCGACGCATACAACTTCGCCTGCACGCGGATATTCTACGCCGCGCTCGCCCTGGCCTTTGCTCAACTGCTCAGTGCGTGCTGCGTTGAGTGGCGGAGCATCAAGAAGAAGAAGCCGACCGCCATGGCCGACTGATTAGGAGACCCCACGTGGCATTTTCATAGACAGCGGAGAAAATTGCATTTGGGACGATTGTTTGCATGTGCCGAGAACGTTTTGAGGCGTTAAAAGGAATGGAGTTGTCTTGCAGCAGGTCAGGGACTCGACTCGGCTCGAAGCCTGTTTGGTTACATGAGTGTGTATATTTCGATGTACATATGGCGGGCGTGCTTTTATACATACATCTGTACATAAAAACGAAAGAATAAATCACGGCATATAGTGCAGATGAAGAGTTTGATGATCTTTGATATCACATGTATGCAGGCCGGGAGTTGCAGAAGCTGCCGTGTTAATGCTCGCGGCCTATCAGAAGTTAGAACAATAGAGGGCTGCGTCGCACGTGCTAGCGCTCAAGCTTAGTCATTCTTTCCTCAACGTCATGGCTTCACCAGATGATCAGTCAGAGCGTCAGATTGTAAATTGATCGGCACAGTCAACTCAACTTCAAGGACCCATCTCTCAAAAAATTCTCTCCCAGAATTCTATGCTCACGCCTTTTGCTCGCAACAGCAGCAGCTCATAGGTCAAAAGCCTCGCTTACCGGGTCATCGGCGGCTGGCATTTGCATCTGCATCATGTCAGTGCCGGCCTACAACCCGCTCATGTCGAGCCAGAGAAGCTCCCAGCTCCAGGCGCTCCTCCATCCTCTAGTGCTGTTGGGCATATCCGACTACATCACACGACACAGCCTGCGGAATCAACAAGGGCCTATCGTGGGAGCTCTTCTCGGACAGCAAAATGGTCGCGAAATCACGATAGAGCATGTCTTTGACTGCCACATATGCGCTGCGCCCGAAGTCGAGGGTGGCTGGTTGCTGGAAAATGATCCTTTTGCAGCCAGGCTGGAGCAAAGCAAGTATTGGGACAACAGATCAAGTCTAGGGATCTGCTGTCGACAATGCTAATGGGCTCCTTCGCAGTGACGACGGTGCACAAGGAGAGGCAGCTCGAACTCGTAGGATGGTATACGCTGTTTCCTGCCTCAGGGCCGACGCCAGCCGTGGTGCCGATACACAACCAGATATTACGGGGTTGGAACGAGTCGGCCGTCCTTCTTGGCTTCCATCCCGAAGAGGCGCTGAAGAACTCGGTTGGCGGGAAGCTTCCACTGACCATATACGAGAGCAACTATGAAGTCGACGAGGCTACCAACAACACAAACGCGGGCGACGGAGACGAAGATAGAAGAATGGACGATGGCGAGGCTGCAGCTCTCAAACTCAGGTTTCGCGAGGTGCCGTACTCGGTCGAGACGGACGAGACGGAGATGATCAGTATGAACTACGTGGCCGACGGCGGAGGCGGCAACGCGTCTGCTTCCATAACGCCAGCCGTCAAGGAGGAACGCCCCGCTCGATCTGTAGAGTCTAACGGCAAAGGGAAGCGCAGGCTGATAGAGAGCGAATTGGTGAAAGCTGCGGAAGCAGAAGCAGCAGCAGCCAACGAGGACCACTACGACAGTGACGACGACGACAACGACGAAGACGACGAACTCTTCACCCTCACCGAGGAAAAGACTCTAGCTTCTCTCACGGCAAAGGCAAACGCCATCAAGATGCTCAACGCCCGCCTTCGCCTCATGGTGTCCTACCTGCAGCGTCTCCCGCCCTCGTTCGTCAACGGCGAAGCCACCGCCGCCGCCGACGACATGGACACGGACTCTACGACGCCTTCTCTTCCCATCCTCCGTCAGATCCAGGCCCTGGTCGCCCGTGTGGACCTCGTCGTTCCCTCCGACGCGGACGCTTTCGATAGGGAGGCGGTGCGGCAGGAAAACGACACGCTCTTGATACAGCTCCTTCATAAGGTCGTCGTGTCCTCGCGTCTTGCCCGCGAGGTAGGGAAGAAATTCGCAATCGTCGACTCGAGTAAGACGGCGTTGCCGAGGAGAGGCGCTGCCGAAGCTATGCCGTCTAACTCGTCGTTTTCCATGTCTTCTACTGGCGACATCTTTATCTAGTTGCCTAGGTAGTCTGATCCCCTTCACATTTGTACATGTCCTTCACTACCCCACGACTTATATCATCCCCACGACTATTCATAGATTCGGGCAACTTTGGCAGGTGAAGAAAGCAAGCCTGCTCTAGGGATCTTTACATAAAAGTTCATAGATTCTCGTGACGTTGTCCGAGACGGGAACAAGCAAAATCGCCTAACCGCTTTTACCTGTTCTTTTTTTCTTTTCTTCTCTCATCTGCAATACAACGCGTGGCTCGGACGGGCAAAGAGACGTGGAAGTGAAGAAAAGAAGGGGCCTCGTGATACCTAGAATACAGTAGAACAAGGGACGTGACATGAGGAGATTCGTTTCAACAAACAGGAGGTGGGAAGCTCGCTCTCTCCACACGACCAAAGCCTGCTCGGGCGCGTCAAAAGGTGCTAGTCGCCAGACGACTTGCCGCATTCCTGGCATCGATCCGATCCTCGTCGTCCTCGTTGCTAAGACCCGGACTAAGTAGCAAGCCGGAAGCGACGAGCGCGGCGTCAGAGGCCTGGCCGTCTCCGTCGCCCTCCTCGCCGACCTTGGACATGAAGCTCGCGGAGACGGCGCGGCTGGAGGCGTCGGAGCGGCGGGGGACGCCGCTCCAGGCGTCGCCCTTGGGGCCCTGGCTGGCGGCCAGGGTGGCGCGACGGATGGCGGCGCGGGGGTTGGACTCGCGGCCGAGACGGCTCAGGCCACCGGAGGCGTCGATGGAGCGGATATCCGGACGGACCGTCTCGAGGACGGCGAGGGTTCGGCGCTCGGCCTCGATCTGACGGATGACGTAGTCGCGGACGGAGAGGCGGAGGTCAGTCGCCGTGCGGGCGAACCACTTGCGACGTTCGAGGACGAGGTTATGGGTGACGCGCGTCGTCTTGGCGAACAGGGCCGTTTCCGTCTGTCGGGCCTCGTCCAGGGCTGCGATGGCCTCGTCCACCTTATCTCGCCGGACACTGGAGCCGCCTTTCAGACGGTCCGCGGCGTTGAGTCGGCTTCGAGTCGCTTCCTGGGCTTGGAGGAATTCGCGCGTCAGTATCTGCCGGTTCGTCAGGGATTCCTTCACGATGAAGGAGTCCTGCGAGTGGTACTGGAAGGCGTCGCCTATGGTGGCCGCCTCGGCCGTCGCCTGCGCCGCGTGGTAGTCGCCGACGGTCTGGATGATTTTGCCGAGCTTTCTGAAGGCATGGGCGAGGCCGGGATGGGGCTCTTGCACGTGCATTGTGCCCAACTTGACGCCAAAGTCTGATTCTGCGAGGCCGAGTCCTGTTGTTTTGGGAGGGTCAGTCATGCCATCATATTGTGAACGGGAGACGCGACGGAAGCGAACCTCTTCGGGCCTTGACCATCTTATCGACCTTGTGGCCCGCGTCCATGGTTCCGAGATAGAACAGCTTGACGGTTGGTCGAGCGGAAGCAAGCTCGGGGGTATCGTCGGGAGGGGGCGCAAACTGCTTGAGGATCTTGCGCCGGACGCCTGTCGCCGGCTGCTTCATCTTGACCATGGGGCTGTAACCAAAGTCGCTCTCAACGAAGAGGATCATCTCATCGTCCTTCATGAGCAACTCATTGCTCGAGACGTAGTTGAACCACCGCTGCATCGTCGACTTGACCCGCGTTTCGTCCTCCTCGGTTCCTGCACCGGCGGCCGTAACCGGAGGCGGTACGGCGGGAACCAAAGCCTCCGGGTTAGCTGATATCAAGTGTTCGGCCAGCTTGACGAATTCAGAGTGTAGACGGCGTACGTCCCGATATTGCGTGGTACGGAAACGGGGCAGATTCGTCTTTGTTTCCTCGTCAGCCAGAAAGGTCGCAAATGACACACAAAGCTCAACCAACATACGTGGATATCGAAGCGCAAGATAGGATCCTTCTTGCCGGTGCGCTCCAGGCCTGTGATCTTGGCTTGAAGTCTAGGCTGGGGTATGGAAGGTTTTTGTGCCTGCTTTGCGCTGACCGGGGGTGAGGGGACCGGAGCAGAAGCCTCCTCCTCGGGAGCTTTTGGCGATGGCATTGCGCCGGGGAAAGCGTCGGCGCCGCGCTCGGGAGACGCAACGGTCGCTTCCGCAGCTTCGGCCTCGCCCTCGGCTCTCATAGAGTCTTCGATGGCCGCCGCTTGGGATTGTAAGTCGCCATTTGGTGGTGACTGCGGCGAGAAAGGGAACTGTGGCGGATCGGCGGCCATGTTCTCGAAACCAGACCTGTTCTGCTTGGGCGAGGACATGGGCGAGTTTCCCCAGGGCGAGGCCCCAGCGGGGTCATCCGCCTCATGGATAGAGGCTCCGTAGTCCATCTTGTTTCTTATACGAGGGATATGATAGGGGGACGTCTCACGTGTCAGTCATGGCGCACTCGAGTCGACAGGTCCGCGATCCGTCCAAGGAGGGTGATTCCAACGGTCCTCACTCCAAGTCTCCAACTCAGTCGTCGCGGTCGGGCAGCAGAGATGACTAATACAAAGGAGGGGTGTGAGTGTGACGAATAGTGGTTTGGTTCCACTGGATAGTGGATACCTCTGTTAGTGGGGAGGCATTACGTAGGTCCTTAGGGGCGGACGATATCCCTCTCACGCCGGTAAAGGCCATCCCTAAGATGTGTGTGGATTAAATCTTGGTTAGAACTAATTCAGTTGGTTTATTTAGATCTCTATCAACTTCCTCAGCTGCTAGGAAAATATAGTGTAATGGTGCGCTGTTGATCCTGTCAAGGCTCCCTGTCGATCCCGTCAACAGGGGAATTGTCCATGTCGAATCTTTCCTCGCGAAGTTTCAACAGTTGCAATAGCCCAAGGTCGTTTTTATATCGTTGCAGGGCAACAGCTTTCCAGTCATCCCAATCAAGATCATTGTCCATTCCGACGGCATCTCGGAGCCCTCGAAATAGACCCAGGAACCCGTCCCAGTCCATGAGGTTATATCCGCAGCAAAAGTCGAGTCTATGCTGCACTCTTCCATCCTTGACGAAACGGGCCAGTTCACTGTGACCTTTCTCCTCCAGCAAACGCGAAAAGATGATTTCATCGTCGCCTAAGCTGTTGTTGCCGTCGTAGAACTCGGCCACGGGTAAAAGGCAGGTGGGAGAGTTGAAAGCATATTGAGGTGGCGCAATGTGAGCCCATTCCCAATCGATAAGGCCGGTGATGTTGAATTGGTCATCCACGAGAATATGGTCTCCCTTGTCATCTGCGTGCTTTAGGTAGAAATTCTTCTCGTTCTGCGACGAAGGCACTACGAGCGGGACTAAGTCGAGGAGAAAGCGATGGATCAAGTAAGCGTCCACTGGCTGTCCCGAATACAGCTCTTCTTCGAGAATCAGGTTCAAAATTAGTTTCACGTAAGACGTGTAGTAGTCTTGCAAATCACAGCATGGGCCGATGGTTTGCATTCCAGACTTTGTGAATGTCGTCAGTGATTCTCTGGCAAACGGGCCTATATGGGAGTCGCCGGGTGTGTCGAGGGAACCAAAAGAGCGAAAGGGGTGTTTATGAAGCTCAAGATGAACATCTGCGAGCTGGCTCATGACTCTTTGCTTCTGCTCTGGTGTTGCAGTAGACCATTCTAACGGCTTTCCGGGTAATTTCTCCATCAGGATGAAGGCAGGTCCTACTGGATTGCCCGGATGCTCAAGTTGGAAATCGTACACTTTCGGAGTAGGGACAGCAGTTTTCTCAAGAAACATCAGCGTGGCAACCTCACTCCTCATGATGTAATCCCTGATTGCCGCTGGGGGAGAGCTGGCGTTGGACCGGCGGAATCGAGCCATCCACTCAACTCCGTCGTCGAACCGAATCTCGACATGAAAATTCATTCCCCCCATCACAGAGCTTCGAGATGCTCCATCGTATGTGACAGGAGGGATGGAGCATGGTTTGCCCTGGCGCAGAAAGCTGGCTCTGTCTCGAAGGGCAGACGTATTGATCTTTCGAATTAGACGTGCGAGCTCTTGATTTTCAGCTTCGCGACATGCAGGGAGGTAGGTGTTTTCGTCCTGTACAGTTCAGGCCTTGCACAATCAAGCAGGTAGGCACCTTGCTCACCTCCCATTCTGGACAGGTGTGAATTTCGGGTCGGAGATGGTAGGAGCACAAGTGTCGGTCGCATAGTAGACAGTCGCCTAGAGTTCGGACTGCTGCTCTGTCACAGCCTTGATGATCACACATCCATAGAGGCATTACGATTTGATGTCAATGTCCCTGCTGAGAGGTGTCGTGCGTGGACAGGAGAAAGCTGAGGGCGATTACCTAACGAATGAAGCAATTGCCGATGGTTGACGCTTTGCCCTTCGGTTCGGCATCACCGTCCAACCGATGCAACGCCTCCTCCACAGTCCTCTTACTCGGCACCTCGAGCCTGGCCTGTGCGGCAGGCATCTCGTCGAGGACATACAAATGGGCCAGACCATGAGTGCTCTACTATGCTCTGTATTGCGTTTCACGGGAGAATCAGAGTGCCGCTGGCTACCATTGTACGCGATAGCTGGTTGCCGACGAACCCTGCCCCCCCACAAAGAGGGTGGCCTTACCACACTTGAAGAGACGTGTGTCAAATGCCATCAAGGTCATCATATCATTGTTGTGCCCAAGGCAAGATGCCTTTCTCCTTTATTTGACAGGTAGAAACTGCCTGTAAGAGGTGGGATGCATGAGGCTTCTCCTCGTCGAAGCCGCTGCACTTGAGTCCTCCTTGACTTCGTCTTTGACACCTCCTTTGTCCTCGTGGTAAGACGGAGCAGATACAAAGGGGTGGTGTCAAGGCCGTTGCGCACTTGTTGTTCGTCCGTGGGCTATTAGGGACAAAGGCAAGTTCAATGAGGGAGTTGTCTGTAGCCGTCGCCATTGTGCTGGATTACGTCGGAACAGTTAAGCTTGTGCCTCTCTTTTTTACCACGAACACCTACCTTTCAGCCGAAACGACTACGAAGGATGGAACAAAAGCTGCTGGAAGAAGATATAACAAGGCTTCGCGAATCCGGTCCGGCAACTAGTCGGATTACCATACAGGTGTGTATCATCTCATCCCGCGCGTACGTCGCTGGCCGGACTCCTCGTAGCCATGGTTCAAACTCGAGCGCAGGCGGCTGCCGAGAAGAAGAGGAGCATGTTACCGGCGAAAACAGATCAAGGTACTTGTGTCATGAAGTGCCGAGCGATGCCGTCACTGACAACAAGTAGGAGAGCAACCCCAGGGCATACGAAAGCACAGAAGCACAACACGTCTCCAAAAGCGACCACCTCTTAAAGCGTTGACAGCTTCAACCGGGAGAAAACCATCTAGAACAGTCACTAAAACTAAGTTGAAGACTGGCGACGCGACATATAGGAAGCGTGATACCAAACGACCCTTGGACGCGCTCAATCGTGACCCAGACGTCCTTCAGGACCAGCTTCGGCCATCTCTTCAAGTGCCACCTGCTAAGGATGCTCTCCACAGACCTGCGATAGGCAGTAATGACATCTGTGAGCCGATTGCCTTCTGGGCGACACAAGGGCGGTGGCCACAAGGATACTTTCGACCCGACATACTACCCGACATATCCGACGTGGAGCGTCTACTTGCTCGAAGCAAGTCCATATCCTTTCCTCGTACGCCTACAACTTCTGTAGCGACGCCTAGTGATCAGAAGCCGAGGGAAGAGAAGAGCGCACCCTACCGAGATGCCCGCTACGCGACCCTACTCGGGACTAAGGGGAGTTTCATGACCGCGTCCAACCTGGGTATTGTCGACGCGTGCAGAACTTTCATCAAAACATCACTGGAAGCAAATCATGCTGTGCCCAAGGACTCACTGTTCCGCGATGATGTTTTCATATCTACCTGCCAGAATCTCCAGGGCAAAAATGAAGCCCGAGTCATTCAAGATATCACCCGGCTCATCGTTCCCTCGGCCGAGAATCTTGCCACGTTCGGCGCCGCGCACCTTGATATCTTGGCGGAGAGCGTCAACGAGGGTTGGAACAACTCCGTTCCTTTGACTGGGATTCGCCCGCAACCAGACTACTCCGTGGGTTTCAGGCGTGAAGCATTCACCGACGACCAGCTGAAAAAGCTCTCTCCATTCATCGGGAATTTTCTTTCCGGGGATCAGTCCTTTTTCATGGGAACGTACTACATGTACTTCCCGTTTCTGACGTGCGAGGTGCAGTGCGGCGACGAAGAATTGAATGTGGCGGACCGCCAGAACGCCCACAGCATGACCCTTGCCGCGCGGGCCGTCGTGGAGCTTTTTCGTCTTGCGAAGCGCGAGGACGAGGTTCACAGGCAGCTACTCGCCTTCTCCATCTCGCATGACGACTGTTCTGTCAGGATATATGGCTGCTATCCAGTGTTGGATGGGAAGAAGACTGAATACCACCGTCATCCGATTCACAGGTTCGATTTCACTGCTCTTGAGGGTAAGGAGAAGTGGACAGCGTATCGGTTTACGAAGAACATTTATGAGGTCTGGATGCCGCAACATTTCAGGAAGATATGCGCGGTTATAGACCAGTTGCCGTCTAACTTGAGTTTCTCCGTTTCTTCGCTTTCGGAGAAGGGAGGTTCAAGGCGCTTGGGGGAGTCGCGTTTTATGACAGTCGGGTCTTGATGATACGTCATTTCTTGTAGAAAATCATCTTTCAGCCAATGTTGGTAGAGGCATGGCTAAACCTGATATAACACGAATAGAGCTAGGATGAGGAAGGAGTCAATAGCATGTATAGGTAGATAGTTAACATATGAGAGTTCAAATAATGTATTGAAGTAATAATCACAGAAACTCTGATGAAGAATTATCATTAATAGAAGGAAAGATATCATATTCTGTTTGTGAAGGGGGTTTAAAGTTAGTGTTCTTCTTATTGCTTGATATCATACCTCCTATCCAGGTCTCCGGGCCTTCACCCTCCCTTTCATACCTGCACAACGTAGAGACAATCGAGAACATCATACGGTCATGCCGAAGTTAGACGCGGTCTTGGCTTTTCGTGCCGTACGATCGTTGAGGCCCTACATCTCATCACTTAGGTCGTGAGTTCCAAGGGATGTCATGAGGATGGGGTGTTGTGGGTGTGTGCGTCACGTGACTTTGTTACACGTGACTGTGACGATGCTGATAATAGAGTCTAGATATCGAACAAGCAAGCAATAGGCTGAAAACTCAATACTTCAAAGCTCAGCCTTCTTCCTCTATCAGCCGTAGTAGGTACCTTGACTAGGGCGGGAAAACGAGCTAGGAGACTTGGAGGAGACGTGAGAGCAGAAAAGCAGCGACGGAGAGACACGGAGAGACACGAAGAGAGAGACAGAGACAAGGAAAAACCCCTGCTACCATCGCTATCGAAATCATGGGAAAGAAAAGGATCAGAGACGATGTCAAGAAGCCTGTAGAAGATGGCGACGACGTCCAGATGGATCAAGACAATGCCGACGACGAGGCAAGGACCCTTCACTTTCACATCCACACATGCGCATACACTCACACTCATACTCTCACACAACCGTCGGCTGACCCCTTCTTACAGGACGATTTTGACAGGGTCGACGTCGAGTTCGAGTGGTTCAATTTCGATCCAGAAATAGACTTTCACGGCGTCAAGTCCCTCCTACGGCAACTTCTCGATGTTGATGCCAGTCTCTTCAATGTTTCCGCCCTCGCCGAGCTCGTCCTTTCCCAGCCAACGATCGGATCGACGGTCAAGGTCGACGGCAAGGCAACGGATCCATACGCCATGCTCACAGCTCTCAATCTGCGAGAGCACGGCCAGCGAGAACCTCTAAAACAACTGACGGCTTACCTTATGGAAAAGGCGCAGGCTAACGAGTCACTGTCTGCCGTCGCGGAAGCGATAAAAGCCGAAAAGCAGATCGGGCTTGTTCTCTCCGAACGCCTCATCAACGTGCCGTCCGAGGTTGGTCCGCCCATGTACTCGATGCTCATTGACGAGGTCGAAGCCGCTGTCGAGGATGGGGAGCCCTACCAGTTTACCCACTACCTCGTCCTCTCTAAGACGTATCGCGAGGTAGAGTCGACTCTGGACGTCGAGGAGCGCAAGCGGAAAAAGGCCCGCGAGGACTCGACGACATATTACTTCCACCCTGAGGATGAGATGCTTCACAAACACGCCATGGCACATGGCAATTTCGCTTATACCAAGGAGGACGACGCTGTCGCGGACAGCAAGCGCGCCTTTCAAGAAATGGGCATCAAGCCGGCGGGTCACATGATTCTAATCGACGCCGACAAGTTTGAGGGAGCCGTAAAGACAATCAATGAGTATTTCAAGCCGCCGCAATAAACGAGATAGCATCAGGGGTTACGGCTCCGGTTCTAGCCTCTGCATCAAGTACTCGACTTCGACCTCCTTGGTCAAGGGTATAACAAAGTCCTTGTACATGGCGACGACGGCGTCGACGTCAATCTTGGTCCGGTCGCTAGTGCCACCCGAAGCGGCTGGGTCTTTGCCGTAGGTTGAAGCTTTGAGACGCAGGCGCTCGAGGACGGTCATCTCCACAGCGTCGTTGGTGATTGAGCGGGCAATACCTTCACGATCTGCCGCCTTAATCATGCGGGCGTAGCCGTCAGGGTCGGAACGAAACTTGGACTCGGCGACGAATTTGCCAAAATGGATGCGGCGCGAAAGGGCTTGTAAGCAGGCGATATCGCATGTGGCGGTCGACCCGTAGTTCTCCTGAGACTCTCCCCGGTCCCCGCGGCCGTAGTCGGGGCAGACGGCAGGGAGGAACTTTTCGATGTAGAAGGACTTGATCTTGGCATTGATGTTGACCGAGTTGTGGTGTAGAATCTTGGGGTAGTCGAGAGGTTTAAGAATGGGCTTCAGCACGGCGTCGGGGAAGAAAGGGTACTCGTCCGGGGACTCGAAGCGGCGGATCAGCGACTGCAACTTCTCCTGCTCGTAGAGGTACCAGTCGAAGAAGCTGAGGTTGCTGTCAGGGATCCGAATGGTGCCGGGCGTATAGATGGTCTGCGCGTGACGGGCATGAGACGGGATGAACGAGGTGGGAGAAGAGGCATCGACATCGACGGTACCTTGTTCAGGGCGAATTGGACCCTCTCGATGACATGAAAGGTAATGGTGTCTTCGAGGCGTCTGCGCAGACCATCAGTAAGCTGTTACGCCCGGGGGGGTTTTTTCTTGGCCCTGGCCAGGCTGATATCGCGCAAGGACGAAGGACCATCCGCTTTCTGCCTCGGGTCGAATCCCCTTGGAGGTGAGAGTTTCGTTTCATAGTACATTAACTGGATGCGAATCTGTGACAGATCTAGCAAATCGCTACCGGAGTCGACAGTCGAGTCCATCTTGCTTAAGAACGGGTGGGGGGGGAAGAGGGAGGTAGCGATGGTAGGAGGATGATACTCTGAACGGAGCAAGGCGAATCCTTTGAGTATGTATAAGACAGTAATGAAGAAGAGCTTGGCGCTGGGCAAAAGATTGACGTTGCTTCTTCTATCATCGTATTACTATTCGTATTCGTCTGGTTTTCTGAGACGGCTGATGCGTCTTGTCGTCAGCGGTCGACGGTAGGAGTCGTCCGGCTGCTTCCGATTGGTATGGGATGCGTTTTTTTACGGTCAAGCGGTGCAGATGAGGGAAAATGAGCTTCAATGCGCGATGTATGTACGGACTTTGGACGTATACTCCACAGATAGTTAGATACTACATACATACATACATACATACATACAGGGGAAAGGAGACAAATCATGTTCATGGCCGCCAGGCTCCTCCGCATGATTCCATCCATCATACTCCGTAGTGGACGAGTCATGAGCCAGTTCTAGAGGTGAACGAGCATATGGTCATGTGACTAATTACATCAGCCATACTCCGTGCTGTTAGGCATGACATGCCAGTATTAATGGAGGTGGCAGAAAGATGGCGATGCCGGGTTAATTCGCATGAAATACCTACCTAGGTAGGTAACTACATTTGTTCACATACATATGCGAACAATACTCACGTGAATCCTTTAAACTGTGAATCCTCTCAGGCAAATGACACCGGACAAGCCGGGACGTGACTTGCCGTTGGTACAGGGTAGTTGAGTCTGCAACGCGGGTGACATGGTCCTAGGTCATTTTCCTCGCGTCACGTCTCCACTGCCGACGAAAACCGCAGCGGTCTCCCAACAACAGCGAGCCATTCCCATCCTCTTCTGATCCTCACCATCTAGATATCCTCTTCTCCGTCCCGGGCCAGCCATGGCCGACCGAGATGGCCTTCATGGCTTTCCGGACGATGCCGGCGTCGACGACGATCACTCCATTATCTCAGTATGTCTTTGCAGGCACTAGCTGCGAACCCAAACGCTGATGGCTAGAAAGACGCGTGGGTTGGAGGCCTTTGGCCGTAAAGTGACCTCGACCGCCTCCAGCCTCATCGTTCCCAATACCGAGTCCGCCTCCGTCCACTACCAGACGGCCTTGGCCCAGGTGCACCGCCAACTTCGACGCCCCTCGATCCAACGCAGCGTCTTTTCCATGGCCCGTACCACCCCGACCGACATCGTCCGTGCCCGCCTCTCCACCACTGAGATTCAGCATCGCGCCTTGACTCATCTCCCAGATGAGCTGCTGTCCAACATACCGGACCATGATAACGCCTACTCGCTCTTTCAGGGCTTTCAGGCCAGCTTTCCGGAGCTGACGGACGAGGGCAAGAAGCATCGTCGTCGTATCTCAAGAGGCAGAAAGCTTCTCGATGACAGTCCGCAGGCCGCTGGGGGTGCCAAGAGCCTGGGGCGGCTGAAGAAGGACAGGGCCGCCCTGATGCACGAGTTTCAGCTGCTTGCCATCCGGAAGAACATGGCGAGCAGCGAGATCCGCGACATTGACAATAAGCTGGCCAACTTACATGGCATGCGCCGCATCATTCTCGACCGCTTGGCCGGCCTGGAGCAGGATGAGGCGCTACTGGAACACGACAGTAGGTGTCTCTCGCTTGCCCCCTTTTCCCCTACTTCGTCCGATCTTCGTACTCATGCCACGTCTAGTCGTCGAAGTCGATGGGCGGCTTGAAGAGGCTCAGGCGCTCGTCGATGAGGCCGAGAGCATTGCCCAGAACACGCCGTTGAAAGACGAGTCAGATCTCGTTGGAGATGCCGATGACCATGATGTCGAGTTTATGTCGCAGTCTGTCTACGAGAAGCTGCCGGGCTCGACTCACAGTACGCCATCGCGCCGGCAAAAGAGGGTGCATCGTCGGATATCAATGCCCATATTGCACGAGCATCTGGAACCCGGGTCTAATCTTCGTGAGATACGAGCGCACCGAGATACCATTACGGCTCTCGACTTTGACGCCCCTTTTGGTACCTTGGTGACGGCTGCGCTTGACGATACGGTCAAGGTCTGGGACCTGACGGCTGGCCGCTGTATGGGCTTTCTCGAGGGCCACACAGCATCTGTACGCGCCCTGCAAGTCCAGGACAATATTCTGGCCACGGGTGGCGCCGACGCCACCATCCGGCTGTGGGACCTGAGCAGATCGCGGTACGACCCTCAAGGCGACCAGCTGGGTCGTGATGCCGAGGACGAGGAGGCCATTGCCTTTGAGAACCCGGAAGACCAGCCCGTCGACCCACCCGAAGGCAGCATGGACGACTGTGGGCTGTTCACGCTCGAGGCCCACATGGACGAGGTGACGGCGCTCAATTTCAAGGGGGATGTGCTGGTCTCCGGCTCGGCGGACAAGACGCTACGGCACTGGGACCTAGCCAAGGGCCGGTGCGTCCAGACGCTCGACGTCATGTGGGCGGCGGCCCAGGCCTCGGCGACGAGCGCGGGCGACGGGCCCTGGAGGCCGACCGGGCGATCCCTGGGCGGCGGCGGCGGCCACTCGGACTTTGTGGGCGCGCTTCAGGTGTTCGAGACGGCATTGGCGTGCGGCACGGCTGATGGTATGGTTCGGCTTTGGGACCTGCGAAGCGGTCAGGTACACAGGAGCCTAGTGGGCCACACGGGGCCGGTGACGAGTCTCCAGTTCGACAACGTTCACTTGGTGACGGCGAGCCTGGACCGGAGCGTCAGGGTAAGTCGTTGACGGCGAAGGCTGAGGTGTCGCACCACGGCTGACCCACAGATCAGATATGGGACCTGCGGACAGGGTCCATTCATGACGCTTACGCGTACGACAACGCCATCACGAGCATGATGTTCGACACCAGAAGAATCACTTGCGCAGCTGGCGAGGACGTGGTCAAGGTGTACGACAAGGTCGAGGGCCGCCAATGGGACTGTGGCGCCGGAGCTGAAGAGGGGAGAAGCTCAGCTGTGGTGGAGCGCGTGCGTGTACGAGACGGGTATCTGGTCGAGGGTAGAAGGGATGGTATCGTGGGGGCGTGGACGTGCTAAGGCATGAACGAACGGGCTGCCATCGTGGGATCGTGGCCAAGCTGAGTTTCTCTGTTCTTTCCAAGCACAGGAAGCGGCCGTCTCCCTCGCTCGAAACCGGACACGCCACTACCGGACCGGAAGACTACTTCTCTTTTGTTAGCGGTTTGTCACTTACAAGTTACAGGGGAAGTGTGTTTTTATGTTGCATATGACCGCCATATCAGGCTATTGATGTGAGGAATCCGTGATTCAGCCGTCAGGTCCATGGAGAGGAGGATATCCTTCGTCGACAGGGACGAACCTACGAGGCAGAAACCAGACATGGCAAGAAAAGAAACAGCCAACGATGTATTAAGACTTTTTTACTTGACTGGTGAGCATCCCCGCCTACACGCGGAGAAGCTGCAGATGATAGAAGCAACAAAATCAGAGCCTTGGTGTCGATATCGTACATAGAGAGTCGGCTACAGTGCCATCTCAGGTTTGCCAAGGAAGAAGCAGCAGGTCATAGCAGGCATGAGAACAAAGGATAACGGAGCCACGCGTCGATACCGTACATGAAAAGTCAGCTGCAGTGTCGTCTAAGTCCAAGCCAATTAACGAGACACTCAGCAACCAGGTCGTCGACCTCGGCCAACAGCATGACAGTCTCTATTCTGATGAGACGGTGCCGTTCTGGCCGCGGATCAACTTGACGGAGGCGGGTAAGATGTGCGACGCCCGAGGCCGCGTGAGCTCCTCGATAGATAGCGGCGGCCCGACCTCGACGACCTCGATCTCGGCGCTAATTTGGGTTATGGCCTCCATGGGAACGTCGCTACCATTATACTACACGGATTGTCAGTCGGGGAAACCCCCAGGAGAGCAGCAGTGGACGGACCTTGGAGACCTGGAGCCCGATGGTCATGTTGGTCAGATCTTGTTGATCGACACCGAGCTCGTCGACGGAGAAACCGGTCCAGACGTTGCCCGGGGTGGGCCACGCTTCTGTAGTGATGCGTGTGACGATGCGATCCTTGACATAGACATTGACCATGCAGGGACGGGCAAAGTCGGCGACGTGGAGGCGCAGGCGGGCGAAGTGCCGCTTGGTCTGTTGCTTGGGGGCGCCATAGCCGTTGATGATGCGTGCGGCTTCGCGGCGCATCTGATTCTTGTCACGGCGCCACCACTCAAGGCCCTCATACGAGTATCCGAAGTCGCCAATGTCACGGACAGACCGAGTGGTGTGGAAAGACTTGGACGGATGGAAGAAGGGCGTCAGGGGGGAGTCGATGTTGACGGTGGCCCCCCTGGTAGCAGAGAAGCGCGCCTTTCCAAAGTACGGCTCCTGGAAGACGTCCTCGCCATCGTCCTGGTGAAGGGCCTGCCAGTATGCCCACAGGCGGTCCATCTGGGTATGGTGCAGCATGCTGGAAGACTCGTCGTCAGCTCTTGGTCGTCTCTCGCGGAGCCCGAGGTTTGACGCACAACAGGGGATCATAGGCTGCCAACTCAACCTCGATCATTTGCTCGCGACAGGCGGAGTCGAAGTGGATGCTATCGTGCAGCTGCTCCAGGCTGATGATGCCGCCATTGCCGCGGGAGAATTCGACGAAGCTACGAGCGCCGGTGAAGACGTCATACTACATGTGTGCGTTCTTAGCTGTCATGTTTCTGCCTCTCGTCTCGCTCATGCCGCCTGACTTACCACCCACTGGCCGAAGGGGAACCTGGTAAGGCGGCGATTGGACTCGGCCGGGTATTCGAAGCCACGGCAACGATAGACCTCTGGCCTCTTGTGCGGATCAAATTTGCCGTACTTGCCTTCGAGGGCGTCCTTGGGGAAGCGATAAACACGCAGGGGATTCTCCAGCTCGATCTCACCGAGCGGGCTGTTACCGTTGGCGCCGTCGCTGTGATTGACGCGCACCTTGAAGGGAACCGCCGCCGGCGGCACGCGTGAATCAACAGCCCAGTCCCAGTAGGGAGAGCGGAGCGTGTCGGCAGCTTGCGAATACTCGGCTCGAACGCTCTCAGGGTACGTCAGAGCGATCTCCTTGGCCTTGCTGACGAGGGCTTGCTGCAGAGCGACGACGCGCCAGTCAGTGGCTCTCTTTCTCACTGCATCTTCCTTTGAAAAGGGGGGCGAGAGTTCTGTCGACATACCTCAAACAGGGAAGTGAAGGGTCGGTGCCAGGGCAGAAAGATGTCCTCCTGTAACGAAAGTCGTCAGCAAGCGAGCAGACTTCACGACGACGGCTTCAACTTACGGTATGAGGGCAATAGCCTTGCCAGTCCCCTTCGACCTGAGCTCCGGCGCCGTTCCATTCTATGTAAGGCGCGCCATGGATTCCTTGGGATGCATAAGCATACATACATGCATAAAGCGTGGTTGCGTCACGACGAGGCCTATCCGAGGAGGTCTATGGTCTTCTCACCTGCGATCTGAAAATAGGACAGAGGGTTTTCGTCATTCTCCAGCTGCATAGCTCGGAGAGCCAGAAGATAGAGGTCCCTATCACCGGAGTCGTTGTCAGCACGAGGCGCGAATCAGCCCAACCGGCGATTCTTCTCACCATTGAGGCCCGGCAGCTGTTGCGAATTCGTTGATGTTCCTCCGGAGAGGAGCACCCTGAGAGCGTGGACCAACCGGGGGACCTGTCACCGGCTGGGGATCTTGGCGAGCGAGGACAATCAGTGCCTGGCTCAGGGTGAGAAACGCCACGAGCTTTCGATGCAGCATGTTGGCAGGCAGCACCATGAGCATTCTCAGACATGTGGCAGGAAAGAGGTTCAATCGATCATCGGGACAAACTTGGGCAGATATAGTTTTCTACCACTGCCTTGTGCATATTGTTGTGCTACTGAAGGATGGAAGGGAAAGGGGGAAACAGAACCTGGAGACTCTCCGTCGCCGCACGGTCCTGTCTTGGGATCCTTGGTGAATTCATTTGAAAAGACTAACAGGCGGCGCGAAGCAGGTTCATTACACTGCAGCTCGATATTGATCAACGAGTTACTTGGTGGGCAAGGGGACGGGGGACAACGATCTCCCATCCTTATGCGGGCTTACGGGAACAGTCCGAATCGAGTCAGCCGCGACTTGGCCTACAGACGCCCGATGTTCATCGAGACCGCTTTGCTCATTTCTCCTCGGATTGATTATACGAAATGTGTTCGAACAGACGTCTGACATCGTTGAATGGGAGCGGCCCGCTGCCGGTAGCTGCCACATGCATGGATGAGACTCTGCGATACGACGTTGGGTTGCCAACAGTATTTGAAAAAGCCACCGGCGACTGAGATGAGAACAAGGACCGATGATCGACTTCGCATACGGGGGTTTTACTTGTGAGGCGCTTTCCTTGTGGGACTCGGATGGCCGGAGACTTGCATACAACAGACTGACATCTGTTATGGATACTCCCCGAGCGGAAATATTGCATTTGAGCCGCATATGTGGGAGATGAATAGTCTGGGAATAATCAGATCGAGGGATCGACGATTTCCTCCTCGCTTCTTGATTCGATGACGATGGAAGCAAGGCCCGTCCTGAGCGAGTCAAAGAGACGATTCACGCCATAACTCATGTCTGAGCTGCTACAGATACGATAGAGGATGAAGCCAAAGGTCGAAGATGGATTACAGAAGGACTTACGTGGTCGAATTAAGGGGTCGACAGACCGGTCAGCCATCTCCTGTACGACGAAAGGACGAGAGAGAGACAGAGAGAGCATGGGATCGACACGACCCCTGATTCTGTGTGGAAGAGCAGCCTCATCCAACGACAGCGGGCTTTCCATCATCCGAGGTAAAAGAAGGTGGTGAGAAATCAAGACAAGCAGAAGATGATGAGTAGGAAGCAACTCGAAAATGTGGCGTACGCAATACGAGGCCCACGACTCAAGTCTGTCAGTGCTCGAGCCTACGTTGACAAATGAAAGGAAAAAGGAAATGACGATACGTTATCGGCATGGCTGCCGTTCCGCCTCACGACCTGCTCTCACGCTCGTCTATGCCGTATGACTTGCGGTTATGATCTCGATCGTGAGTCCTGGGAGAGATCGTGAGTCCTGGGAGAGATCGTGAGCCTTGGCGGCAATCGTGAGCCTCGGGGGGCAATCGTGGGCCTCGGGAAGATGGTGAAATTCGGTGGCAGGTTTCCTGGCTTCATCTATTTAAGGGGGTCGCAGAACATGCCAAAGAGCCTCATCGACTTCCACAACAATCCACTACCGCCATCACCATCATCATCACCATCTTGTCCTTCTTTTGCATCTTCAATCCCTTGTATTGCCTGTGGCAATGACCTTAATCGCTAACGAAATCCCTCTACCCCTTTTCCCCCTTCCAGACGCATCATCATCCTTCACTCGCAATCCGCTGAGACGATCAATGGCATATTGCGGCGACAGCAGCGCGGATCAGACGGGAGATGATAGGACGTATGGTCAGGTGACGGAGTCCGGTCTGGGGCTTGCACAGCTCTTTCACAAGCAGGCACAGGACAAGCCCGAGGCGGTGGCTGTCGTTGACGGGGATACGACACTTTTGTACCGTCAGCTGCACGAGAAAGCCTCCCGGCTGGCCCATCTCCTGAACCTGGGCGGCGATCCGGCTGGTCTCAGCCAGGAGCCTGTTGGCATCGTGGTGCAGCATGGGGCTGCTGACGTGGTGGCCCAGATGGCCGTGCTCTATGCCGGGGGTACCTGTGCGCCTATGGATCCCACCTTGGTGGATCATCAGATTGAGTCGAGGCTTGCGAGGCTGAAGGCGAGATTTGTCGTGGTTGATGAGGCGAACTTGGGACGGGCGCTGCCGTTTGATATTGTCTGCATTGATAGGGATGCGGGAGAGACATTGGCTCCTTCGGCTCCGATTCTGGCTAAGATTGAAGCCTTGGCTGCTCCGGGACAGTTTCAGGAGCTGACGCCGGCGACGACTCCGACCAAGGAGAGTCCGGCTTTGAACCCGACTCCGGCTCTGGACCCGGTCTCGGAACTTACCCCGGCCACGACCCCGGACTATTCTCCTAAGCTGTCGACTAAGACTCCGGCCCCGGTCTTGATCCCTACCCAGGCTCTTGAACCGACTCCGGTCACGACGCCGGGTCTATCCGATGCGTCGACTCCGGTTACAACGCCGGACCTATCCGATGCGTCGACTCCGGCATCGACCCCGAGCCTGTCCGATGCGCCGACCCCTACCTATCCCGTGCCAACCGGCCTCGAGCACTGCACGCACCTCATTCACACGTCGGGCACGACGGGCGAGCCCAAGGCGGTGCGCATCGCAGGTCGATCTATCCTACATGTGGCCTATCACGTTCCCCTGGAGCCGGTCAGGGCCGACGACGTGGTGGCGCACGTCAATAACAGCAGCTTCGACGTGTCGCTGCTCGACGTCTGGGCACCGCTTCTCAGGGGCGCGAGCATCGCCGTCTTGTCCAAGGCGACGCTGCTCGACCCGCCGATGATGGAGAGGGAGATTAAGAGGCTCGGCATCAGCGTCATGGCCACGACGACGGCGCTGCTCAACCTGGTAGCCTTTACCCATCCGAGCGCCTTTTCCGGGCTGCGGATTTGCTTCATCGGCGGCGAGCAGGTCAATGTAGGCGCCGTCAAAGCCATCTTCGATCAGAACTGCGCGCCTGAGATTCTGGTCAACGCCTACGGGCCGACAGAGTGTTGCGTCTACTGTCTCGCCCACATCATCCGGGCCGAGGACGTCGAGGCCGGCTCGGTGAGCATTGGGAAGCCCGTCGGTCGCACCGTTGCCTACGTCATCGACGACGATGGGAAGCCCAGCGACGAGGGCGAGCTCTGGATCGGAGGACCGGGCGTGTCTCCCGGTTACGTGAACCAGCCGAGCAAGACGGAGGTTGCCTTTCCCACCGTCGAAAACGGCGTGCGCGTCTATCGCACGGGAGACGTGGTTCGACGCCGGGCCGACGGCCAAATCGACTACGTCGGTCGGCGCGATCACCAGGTCAAAGTCAGGGGTTTCCGTATAGAGCTCGGGGCCGTCGAGTCGGCTCTACTCCAGACGGGGCTGTTTGCCGAGGCGGTTGCCCTGAAGATTGACGTGCCGCGGCTTGGAGCCGGCTCGATCTTGGTGGCTTATGTCGTGCCGGTGAACGTGACCGAGCCGCCGACGATGGAGGAGGCGCTCAAGGCCGTCCGAGCCTTGCTGCCGGATTACATGGTGCCGCAGCTGGAGATGGTCTCGAGGTTGCCGCTGAGCAGCCATGCAAAGATCGACCGCAAGCAGCTGGCCGAGCTGTTTGCCCGACGATGGAAGCCTGCGATGACGGCCAAGGCGATGGCCAAGCCCCATCAGCATCAACACGCTTCGGTCGAAAAGGTCCGGGCCACCATGGCCGACCTGTGGACGTCCATCTTGGCGGCCGCTCCTACGGGTGATTTGCAAGACGGCGACGACTTCATCAGCCTCGGAGGCTCGTCCCTGCAGGCGTCGCTTCTCGTCAGCCAGATTCGACAGACGTTTGGTCTCGAGGTACCGCTGCTGACGCTCTATCGCGACTTTACTCTCGGCGCCGTCTCCTCCGTCGTTGCCAAGGGTCTCGAGGGGAGCGTGCCGGCGCCGCCTGACGAGAGGGAGACGTGGGTGGCCGACACGCTCATCGGCGACGGGCTGGAGGCTCCTTCGGGCCCGGCCATCGACTGGCGACGAGAGGACGAGGGTCGCGTCTTCTTCACCGGCGCCACCGGCTTCGTCGGGGCCTTTATGCTGGCCGACCTGATGCGCACGCCGCACGTGTCGGCCGTCTGCTGTCTCGTCAGGGCCGCCAACGCCGAAGAGGGTCTGCAGCGTCTGAGGGTCGGCATGGCCAAGTACGGGCTCTGGGAGGAGTCGTTCGCCTCCCGGCTGGAGGTGGTGACGGGCCTTCTCGAGGATGAGCATCTCGGTATGGGTCCGGACAAGTTCGAGGAGATGGCCCGGTGGGCGAGCGTCGTCTTCCATCTCGGCGCGCGCGTCAACTATACGCAGCCCTACGGCCTTCACAGGGCGGCCAACACGATGGGAACGCTCAACGTCGTCCGCTTCTCCACCGCCGGAGAGCGGGTCAAGACGGTGCACTACGTGTCCAGCATCTCCTGCTTCGGTCCGACGGGACTCTTGACGGGCGCCACGACCGTCGTCGAAGACGAGCCCTTGCTGCGTCACCTCGACGCCCTGCCTCTTGATCACGGATACGCTCAGAGCCAGTGGGTTGCCGAGCAGCTGGTCGGACGGTTCATGGCCAGGGGGTTCCCCATCGCCGTCTACCGACCGGGCTTCGTGACGGGCCATAGCCTCACCGGGGCGTGCAACCGGGATGATTTCGTCAGTCGACTGATCGAGGCTTGCTGCGAGATGGGATGTTATCCCCTCCTACCGAACCAACGAAAGGAGTTCGTCCCCGTCGACTACGTCAGTTCCGCCATCCTCCACATCGCCTCCAACCCGTCCTCCGCCGGGAAAGCCTATCACATCGTGCCGCCCTCGCGCGACGCCTCCGTCGACATGGACGCCACGATGGAGCTGGTAGGCGAGGCAACGCAGAAGCCCATCCGCGGCGTCCCCTACGCCGAATGGGTCGACCGTCTGGCCGTCGTGGCCCCCCTGCGTCTCCTACCGCTTCAACCGATGCTCGCGGAGAAGATCTACAACGGTCTCACTCGTTGGGAGCTGTACGAGAACATGCCCGTCTACGACACTTCCAACACCGACGCTGCTCTGTCTGATTATCCTGGAGGGCTGGAGCTGCCTAAGCTGGATGTTGGGTTGATGAAGAGGTATATCGACTTTATTGACGAGACGAAAGCCAGGGAAGCTGTTGTGGCTTAGAGTGAGGATGTGTATTATGGCCGGAAGGGGGATGAAGGGATAGACTTGAGAGAAAGAGAGGGCGAGGGAAAGTATCAACACGTGCTTCTTATGCATGTGCGTTAATGTTGATGCGGAATGGATCTGGGACTGTTGATGATGATTGGGGAGGGGTTTTGGGGGGTGAGGTTTCTTTTTCGAGTTAATGGGCTGCTGCAGGTAAGATATTGAAGCTGTTTGATCACGAAGCAAGGTGTTATAAGATATCTGAGGGCTTCGAATTGACAAGTTTTGGCTATTCTGATTATCACTTGACTTGTGAACGGAGATGGAGAAAGTAGGGGGAAAAGAGATGAAACAGAGTCTGCATCAATCGTTGTATTCTTCTCCTCATTTCTTCTCTATGAAACCATGTCGAAAGTATCAATCAGTCTCATTCACACCTCGTGCCCCCAAAGTAACGATGACGTCGCCGCCTACCATGCTACTTCTCGCCGGTGAAGTGCTTGGCAAACCACTCCCTCGGACTGATCAAGCCGCCCTCAGCCGCCGGCCTCGACAAGGCCTCGGAGGTGGCGCGCTTCAGCTCAGACGCCGTGACCGTCTGGCTGGCCTCGGGACCGAAGTAGAGGCCGTTGGTGGTCTGGGTGAAGGCGAACATGAGCTTGACGTCGTCTAGCTCCGGGATGCCATGGGTATTGAAGGCTTTCCAGTCGGGGAGAAGCGGTTCGAACCTGGCTTTTTTGCCGGTGGCTTTGAGAGAGAGAAAAGGAGAGGGAGATGTTAACCAGAGTAAGCTTTCACAAGATATGGATGAGAGGGGGGAAAAGAGACGTGCCGATTTCAAAGGCGCCTATGAGCTGTTCAAACGATACAATGAAACTGGCGCCTTGAATAACACGACCGGAATAACGCTCAGGATGGAGAAAGATGCCCTGGACGATATCGCCGTAGTCGTCGCCGACGCTGACGAAGGGCACCTCGTTGGTGCCGCCCCAGTTGGGGACGCGAAAGGTCAGGTAACCCTGCTCGTCGGGGATGTAGGGGAATCCGCCAAAGATGGGCGCGACTTGCTGATCGAGGAAGTTTTCGAGGTACCATGCGGCGTTGATGGGCGTCAGGGTCTTGAAATGGCCCAGTTTGCGGGCGTATTGTTCGATTTGATACTTTGCTGATCAAGGGGAAGTATTGGAGAGGACAAAAGCATCCTTGAAGTCAGGAATAGACAGCGAAGAAGAAGTTGTGAAAACCAGAGACTGACATTCCATAGCCTTCATATTAACTCTCCCCTCCGTCATCGCCACACAAGGAGGACCAGAACTGAAGACGAGATGCTGAACGGCAGCATCAACAGCAGCGTCGACGATACACTTGCCCATATCGACCTCGGACGGAGCCCCATCCTTCCGAAACAGAGGATCATCCGAGTTGAGATTGACGAAGCAGCCCCAGCAGCCCTGAAAGGCGCGTCTCATCTGCTGGCCGTCGAAGCCATCCGCTTGGACGACCTCGGCTCCGGCTTCGGCCAGGGCCCGGCTGGCTTCCGAGTTGGGGTTGCGGGTGATGGCCCGGACGCGGAAGTCGGCTTTGTTCTGCAGGAGGGAGCGGGCTACGGCTCCTCCTTGTTTGCCGGTGGCGCCGAAGACGGCTATGAGTGATGGCATTTTTGTTTACCTGGTTTTAGTTTTGCAATGAAGGAGGGCAGAAAGGGATAGGGGTCAGCTGAGGCTTGGGGGAGGGGTTTGGGATATGGCCTTCAAGGGGGGAGGGAAGAGGCTGGTTGACTGATAAGTGTATTTGATTCGTATGCGAGGACGAGAGGCTTGCAGAATGTGACGTATCATGTTGTATTTTTCTCTATCAGTGGTCAGCAATGTCTCGTGAGTATCATCTTTATATTACATGACGCATCGTGTCTCTTGCTCTCACGCGTGAGGAGATGAGAGGTGAAGCGAGGCTTGCTTCGACTGACGTCGTCGTCGACGACTGACGTTGGCGATGATGTGGGGGGGGATCGGGGTTCCACAGCGGGTAGCATTAATTTAGTAAGCAGGTCCCTTAAAGACAATCTCAGATGCAGATGCGATCGAACCCGAACCCGAACCCGAACCCTTTGCGTCTCCGTCTCGGCTCGGGCCTCGATATCCGTCCGACGTCGTACAACACGGATACCACCCACCCTCCATATCCCGTACATGCATATGTATGTGCCTGTTGAGATGCACGCACATGTGTATGCATGTAGGGATCGTCGGATAGGTTGCAGGCTGTATGCGGGGGAAAAGCCACAGTCTCACATGTACCGACTATGTGTTAATTTGCCATGCATGCAAAATGCATCCGTCCTGCATCGTCTGTCTGTTGGCATCGTCTGTTGGCATCGTCTGTTGGCATCGTCTGTTGACTGAGCCTCTTCATGCATGTCTCTCATGTAGGTATGCACGTTGGCTTTTCCGCTCGTATGTACGGTGTAGTATGTACGGATTACGGAGTATGTAAGTACATACTTACTTCCTGCAGCCAAGAGAGAGAGAGAGAGAGAGAGAGAGAGACAACGGGGGAGACAAGAGAAGGGATGAGCCACGTGAATCTGTCCATCCTTACGAACGTATTCCTTACTAGGTAGGTACCTAGGTGGTAGAGGTAGGTGATCACAGCAGGGCCGGTTCAGGGCAGGATAGAGCAAAGCAGAGCCTCCCCTCGCTTCATCCCGAGACTCTACCCTTGTCATCATCATCATCACCACCACCACCACCACCATCATCTACACCTTCATCTCCAGCTTCTTCTTCTTCTTCTTCTTCTTCTTCTTCTTCATCAGCGTCAAAACACATACACACGCACATACACACACACACTCTTACACACATAATACCATATCGCTCAAACTCGCCATATCCTCTCCCCCCCAGCCATGCCCCTGCAGCCGCACACCTCCACCCCCTTTCGCAGCCACACCCTCTCCAGCTCTCCATTCGTCTCTCACAAAGACGCGACCCCAAGGAACCCCTGGCACTAGGACGCCAAGGACGACGATTCGCCTCCTCGTGCCTCAAGCCACGGCCGTCTCCCGCTCTCGCCCAAAGATAGGACCAACACCACCACTTCCACCTCCCTCTGGACCTCGACCGTCTCCTCCTCTCCCCCGCCGCCGGCTCCGGACTCGAATGACTTTCTCACCTTGCTAGACAAGGGTCTACAGCTCAGTCCTGCCTCGTCCAAGTATCATTCCGACGGGCACGTTTCTCCCATCTCGCCCTCGTCCACGATCCGCATCAACAGGTTGAGCCCTTCAGAACTGGAGCGCTTCGGCCGCGGAAATCATCGTCTGTCCTTTCTGCGCTCCAGCTCGCCTTCTTCCGCCAAGAATGTGTCGGGCCACCACGAGGCCTTGGACGAGGCCAAGACGGCCATTTCCCACTGGAACGACGAGCCTCGTCCTGTCAAGCCACGCCCTTTCAACCGTTTCGAGCTCGTGTGCAGCTCCGACATCGTACCTTCCGACTCATGGTCTCCCCGAGGCTTGAACCGTGAGAGCGCCGATGTGGCTGTCTTCCAGCTGCATAACAAGTCGCCGGACAGCATTGGCCGCCAAGTCGACGGAAACGCCGACTCCAGCCATCACGAGGCCTCTCCCCCGAGAACTCCGGCGGCGGCGGCGGCGGCGGCGGTGTCGCCCCCACCTCAGTATCATCAACTCAATCATGACCACCGCTTCAAGCGCAAGGCATCCCATCTCTCCTTTCCCTCTCTCCACATACCAGAGGCCAAACGCCGCCGGCTAGCAGGACTCCGCAAATGGGCCTCCAACATCTGCCGCGGCGGCGGTCGTCGTCTCAGCCGGGCCTACCACAGGTGGAGGCAGCAGAACCGCCAACTGTTCCAAGACTGGAGGGCCAAGCGTCGCGCCGCCTCCGCCACCGCCACTACCAACGGCATCAACAATACCGACCGGCCCGGTGACCCGAAGGAGCAGAAGTCGGTTTTTGGCATCTTCGCCTTTGACCGTGACCGTCACGGTAACGAGGAATGGTGGAAGGAGGGCGTGGCCAAGTATCGAGCACCGAGCGGGATTCAGTTTCAGAAGTGACGGCGGCCCGATGGCGGGACGGCCCGGAAGCGGCTAACGGTCGGTCGCGTTTCAGGCAATTGGAGCCTGTTTGAGTAGATGCCTAAGTAGATGGGTAGCTGCAGCATATGACGCATACATACATACATACGACACGAGGAAGATGAAGATGAAGAGGACGAAGAAAAGAGGAACCTCTCTGCCACCCCTTTTCCGACCTCTTGTCAGTGATAGGAGACGAAGGGTAGGAGCAGAGTAACAATACAAGGCGTAGTTTCTTCTCATCATCACATTAGCCAACCTAGAGGTTTCGCCGAGGAAATCGTCTAGACTCTATAGCATGTATCTGAATCTGGCCGTTGCTGCTGCCGCCGTCGTCTTCGTCGCCGCCACGTCCTGGCCAACGAGACGCTCCCGCTCCTCGGCAAGCTTCTCACCATCGGCCCTGTCCATCTGCAAGTTACGACGACGCAGCAAGCAGCGCAACACCAGGCCCAGCACGGCAACGGTGCTCATAGCACAGGCACAGACCGACATTCCCGGAGTGTAGAAGGGGGCGTGTCGCGCGGGGTAAAGACGGGTTCCGACGAGGGGGCCCAGCTGGCCGATGAACTGCATCAGGGCAAAGGCAACGCCCTGCCCGTGTCTACCAGGCTGGTTGTTGATGTTCCACGTGATGACGAGGGTGACGACGGAGAAGAAGCCCGCGGCGGCGGGGAAGAGGGCAAGGTAGCGCAGCAAAGGCGTCAGACGGAGAGCCGGCGCGGCGGCCAGGAGGGCGTATCCTGTGGCTGAGGCGAGGGCGTGGCCGACGAGAGGGGCCGTCCTACGACGTAATCTATCCGACAGGCGGGCCGTGGCCAGGACGACGACGGCGGAGAAGAGAAAGGGTGGAGCGGAGAGCGCTTGGGCCATGACGGGGCCGTGGCCCATGTCCCGGACGAGGAGGGGTAGGAAGACGGGGAGCGAGGCGTAGGCCATGTTTGCGAGGAGGAGGATGATGGCAGTGAGCCAGGCAACGGGATCCGTCAGTACGTGATGATGCTGATGATCATGTGCGGGATTCGAGTCGGAGAGTAAACGTAGACGGGCGACGCGACGTTGTCGTCTCGATAGAAAGGATGCTGACTCGGGCCCGTCGGGGATCCTGGTCCAAGCGATGACGGAGGCGACGACGGAGGGAAAACCCTCCACCAGGAAGAGGAGACGCCATGGAGCGATGGGGCCGAGGGAAGCGAAGCGAAGGATGAGCCATGCAAGAGCGGAAGCGAAGCTCGAAGCCAGCGGCGCAGCTATTTCCATATCCGATATGAGTTTTTCCGCTTCCCACATCTTGAGATTATGACATCAAGACTCACCAGCGATGAAAATCCCAGTCCGAACTGCCAACTCATCCCTCCTAAAGAAGAAGCTAAGATAAAGAGGCAGGGCAGCAAAGCCGGCCTCCCCGACCGCCAAGACGACTCTCAACCCGAGCAGAACAGGATACGAAGTGGCGACGGCCTGGAAGGAAGCGGCGAGACCCCATATCAGAACGAAGGAGGAGACGAGTATGTGAGCGGGGAGCGATCGCCAGAGGAGAGCGAGCCATTCGCACGTCATGTAGGTCAGGTAAAAGGCCGTCAGGGTCCATTCGTACCAGTCGCTTCTTCGAGGGAGGGAGGTTTTTTGGAGGTCTGTTTCCATGCCTGCGATTCGGGCGTTGCCTATGTCTGTTGGGAGGGGAGAAGAGTTAGCTTGTTTCCATGACGACGATGTGAGCAGGAGAACAAGGGAGGGTAGAGTTGGCGAACTTGATCGATCGAGGAAGCTGAGCATGTAAAGCAGAGAGACGAAAAGAACAAGTTTGCGATCTAACAGTTCGCAAACTTCTCTCTCCTCATCCAAGGCAAAGACCGAACCTCGTGGACCGCCATCGTTTCTCGTCGTGAGTTCGACCGCGTCATCATCCTCGTCGCTTCCATAATCATCAGTCTCTTCTTTCTCCTCGTCATCGCCGTAATCTGAAAAGATGAGCTCGCGACCAGTCTGCGCAAATGAAGGGCTCAATGGCGGTCGCGCCATCATACCGAGAAACGCAGCTGAAGAGGATGGTAATGGGTGGACGGGGTGGGATTCGAATGTGTTGCTTCCCCCGCCGCCCTCCCAGGACTACCGTTGGATCACCCCGTTGGGATGGTGGTAGGGAAGGACACGGGCTTACGGGGGGGGGAAAGGGGGAAGAAGGAAATCAAGGGATGTACACGTGACCGCTCGCATTGACGAGACAGGACACAGGTGATGCCGAGGAATCTGACCGGGAGGCAGATCAGCTAAATAGTCTGACAGCAAAGTCTCAAGTCCGGCTCGTCATCTTCGTCTTCGTCGTCGTCGTCGTCGTCGTCGTGTAGTCGTGAGGTTCGAGTGGGGCGACTCGGCTTCGGTCTGCTATCGGCTCTCCGGGCCGGAACGCAGAGGCAAAGTCAACTCCTCTTCTTCTTCTTCCTTTCCCCCTTTCTCTTCCTCCTCTTCTTCTTCCTCTCCCTCTTCCTCCTCCGTCTCACCTACAGTCCGCTCCTCATCAGCACAAACAACAACATACCAGCGAATCTCCTCCCCAGCCTGCAGCCGATCCCGTAACAAATTCAACCAGCCTCCTTCTCCTCCTTCTCCTCCTCCTCCTTCTCCTCCTCCTCCTTCTGCTCCCTCCTCTCCCTCATCGCGACGATACCCTGCCATAGCCTCATGAACATCGACACTGAGATCAACACGAACGATATAGTCAGCCACGTACGCATATGGTCTCGTCGCATACTTCCCCTCGTTCCAATCGTACTCCTCCAGCAGTTGTATGCCCTTTCCTTCTTCCTCTTTCTCGTCCGAAACCCGCGGCACAAAGTCAAACATCTCCTCCATCTGTTCTCGTAGCTCCTTGGCGCATCGTCTTCCCATCACCCAGTCTGGTGCCGCTTCTTCGAGGTCGTGTAATAGGACAAAGACTCGGATTTTTTGCCGTTCCCATCGGAAACCGTGGCATAGATACGTCGGCATCTCTTTCTTCTTTTCTTGGGTGTTCTTTGGGAAGGGGCCTCTCAATCGATGGTGAGGAACGGAGGGAGCATGGCCCAGTCCGAGAGGGTGACCCGAGAGGAAGGTCCGAGAAGAGGGACAGAGAGGGAAGGACAGAAGGGGACAGAGAGCGAATGATAGAACGAATGACTCTTTCCTTCCATCCAGCAGAACGACGGAAGGTGTGTTGCTGAGAAGAAGGCAGTCGCCTCTTAGTTCCAAGCTAATCGTTTTGACGCTAAACATGATGCGTTAGCCGATGATTCCCACCCTTACCCTACCTATCTCTCGACCCTAACCCCATCTCTCAACCCTAACCCCTATCTATCGACAATAATAACCCCCGTCTTCCATCGTATCCCCTATTCGCGTACGCAACTCGCATGACCCTCTTTTTATCATCATCATCTCGCTCTGCCTTGCGCCAAGAACTCAAAAAGGAACCTCGTAAAGAGTATCTTCAACCCTTCTCTAGTTGTTATTCATCTTCATATCTTCGCTTTGAAACTTCCAACACCGGCATATGTAAGTCGCCCAAAATCGAGAACCAAGCCCGTAACAAGATCAGCCAAGTAGGAAAAGCACTGTACGCTTCATGAGTCTGTCCTCTCCGAAACAGGGAACAAAGAGGGAAAAGAGACAAAACGGAATGTCAGCCAGGAAAGGTAAAGAAAAAACCCTCATCGAACGTCGGTGGTCCCCTCCGCAATTAGTCCTCTCCCAACTCCATCAGCTCCCTTTCTTTGGCTGCCAGGAGCTCCCGCATCTGCTCCGCCTCCCTCTGCAGCGCCAGCCTGCGCTCCGCCTTCAACCTCTCGGCTTCTCCGCCTTGGCCGATGCCCGGCACAGGACTAAGACTCGGCCCCGGCGCTCGCAGGGGCGGGAGCGTGTACTCGCCCATGTCTGCGCTGCCGCGTCGACTCCGAGGCCCACCGTCGTACGACAGTGGTGGGTTCAGAATCGACTTGATCGACGAGAGTCGCTTGGCACCGTCGTGGCCACCATCCGTCACGCTGCCGGTTTCCGTCTCCGTCGCAGAAAAGGACCGTTTCCGTCGAGACGATAGGAACGACGCCGGCGACTTGGGCGACTGCCCATCCGATGGCATCATCGGCGCCAGTCGGTTGTCATCGTTGAGCAGAGGGCTCGGTACGCTTCTCAGGCACCCGCTGGGTTGGTGATACGCCGCCAGATGCGAGGCGCACGGCATTGGCGAGCTCTGTCCGCTCGATGTCGGTACCAGCTCCGGCTCAATGGTCAGCGGATGGTCCGGCCGTCGCCGTACTCCCAGGTTGATGGAACCGTCTTCGTTTTCCGTTCCCCGCTCCGACGTCTTTTCCAAACTTGGAGCATCCGTCGATTCAGCCGACTCGTCTTGCTCCTCATCCTGCGACGCGGGGATCACCCGCTTACGTCTCTTAATCGTAGCCTTCTTCATCGTCACAGGCCTATGCACGCCGTGAAGTTTGTAGTAGAGGCCTGCCACCAACCCAAGTTCATCAATGGTCAGCGCACGGCAGTCAATCGTCGGGGCTCGACTCACCACAGGCGTTGCAGATGGTGTGCCCACTCCCATCTCTCCGCCACAGGGGCGTTATCGTCGTGCCGCAATTTTGGCACGCAATCACGACGGTCGTGTCCTGATCTTGAGACTGGAGAGCATTCATGTCTGTAGGCGATGGCTCGTCGGCCGCAACGTCGGCCGCGCCCGCACAGCCCTTTTGCCGCTGCGTCACATTGACCTGAGCACTCTTGGACACGCGATTGTTGTAAGCCGGGCAGCCGTTGCAACCCTCAGCCCCGCCGGTTCCGTTGCAGCGCCCACCGCCGGGGCAGGTTCCCGTCGGCGTCTTGTCCGCCGACACAAATGTCGCACCGGACGAGCTGGGCGAAGGTTGAGCAGCCGAGGCCGGGTTATTATTAGTGCTGTTGCTGTTGGTCTTGGGCGCAGGGCGAGACGGAGCCGTCGAGGCGGAATTGGCAGCTTTCTTGAGGCTTGTGGGCCTGGACGTGTTTCTGGCCTTGAGATAGAGCCCACAGGCATTGCATATCGTCGCGCCCTGGGGGGATCGTCTCCACAAAGGGGTTCGAGTGGTGCCACAGTTACTGTGATGAGGTGATGCAGTCAGCAGAATTGACTTGACAGACCACGGTGGCATCAACATCGAGCTGACCTGCAGACCTGCCCTCCATGACTAGCGGACGGCTTCGCACTACCCTCATCGGCAGCGGGACTCGGACTCTGGCCCTTTGCGGAGCGGGAATCGGCACTGGAGGCGGCGGCGGCGGCGGCTCGGCTCGGGGCCGCGTTCGGGGAAGCAGTGCCTCGGACGCGCCGGGACGCCGAAGATTCATTGTCCCGAGCTCGCGCAGCGTCACCGGCGTCGCGCGGTCTGGATGACGTGGGCCGAGACGGAAGAGCAGTTCGCATCGAGCCGGGTTCTCGAGCGGAGGCGGCGGCGGCCGGGGTCGTGGAGCCCGCGGGCTGTGATGTCTGGTTCATCACCATGCAGCGACGACGGGGCGGACGGCTTAAGACGAGAGACCATGAGCGACGAAAATGGTAGAGCGTGAATAAGGGCGTGCTAAATCCAGTCCAAGGAGGAAAAGGAAGGGAAGGAGGAGGAGGAGAAGGAGAAGGAGGAGAAATTGATCAGGGAGAGATGACAAGAATCGGCTGACCGTGGCCTCCGTCTGACCCTGGAGCCCGGCTTCCTAAGCAGAGGGTCCTTAGAACGGTGAGGTGATGCGAAGTGGCCTCACAACGTATGAAACCTTTGCTCCGGCTGCCCCGTGCCTCTTCAGGCCATGGTCTCGCCGCAGTACTAATAAAAAAGAGCCTAGAGTCCTCTGTCAAGGTCCGCCCTCTACTGCGAGGAGAGGCGGCCTGACCAATGATGACGCTGCTTACGTCGGTAGGCCGTGACAACTTCCGAATCGTGATTGGCCGAGCGTGCCCAGCCGGCTGGCGCTAAACGCAGCGCGGGCCATCGGGTGCGCTAAGCCTCGTTTGGCACATCACACACTCTCGCACGCACACACACATGCTTGTATGTATCTGTTACATGCCGACCTATCTCGCTGGAACTTGGCATCTCGACGAAACATGATTGCGAGCATGTAGGGATGTAGGTAGATGTGTACAAGTATGTACAAACTGCGTGCATATCGGCGAATGGATGCATGAATCAGCTATATACAATATATGGACACAGAGTATCCGTATAGCAGAGGCACATGCCATTGCCAGGTAAAATCCGGATAGACAAACCTCAGGTCCAGACTCGCTGTCTTAAGCTCAGGCTGGCACAGCATCATCGTCACTAGCTTCCGGCGGAGAGAGGAGAAGGGGGGCCAAAAGCGAATCTTATCTCACTACGAGCCCCTTACTTTATTCAGCATCTTGGAACCTGCTGCTTCTTGGCTTCCCGTCCGGGCAACGATGTAGCCACTCCAGAAGCCCGCTCCAGCCATGCTTCGGACCCGCTTACAGTGGTACAGTCGGTACTTACATGCCGTCCTCCCGCATCTTATCTCTCTCTACATGCATACGGCAGCATGACACTCGCCCACACCCACGGATGTACACTGTACTTGCATGATAATACAGACTTTTTTTCCTTCTTCTCTTATCTTATCTCCCCGTCATCTACGAATACCACCTACACACAACATAGTGGTCCTCTCCCCACCAACTCCCATCTCGTTCGACGCCGAATGCCGCTCAAGGACCGCCGCTGTGCATCCGCGCCCCCTTACAGCTCAGTCCTGTCTGTATTCAGTCATTCTCCTCCCAGAGACCCAACATGTCATCCGACGTCGATCCGCCCAAATCGGAAACGGCACCTCCCGCCTCGCTCTCCTCCATCCCTCAGAAGCGGTCTCTCGACGAAGGTCACAGTCCCGCAGTCTCGTCGCCACTCAACGCCGAGGTCAAGCCGCAAGAGGACACGTCGCATCCCACTGGCCGACCTAAGCCCTCCCGCGCCAAGAAAGACTCGCTGAAAAAGCGCGAGGCCAAGGGCGCTGACAGCGGCCCTGCCACGCCTGACTCGAAGCTGCCTCCTCGCGACCAGAAGCCGGCCGATTCCGCCCCTTTGCGCTACAAACTCGCCCCTCCGAAGCCTTCCGACTTTGAATTGGCCCGCGGTCCCATTCTGACGCCCCATCACCAGGTTGTCGTGCCCGATGGCAGGACGATCGAGTTCTTGGAGACGTCAGAACAGTAGGCCTCACCTTCTCTCCCTCCTCATCCTCCTTCGCCTCCTAATCTGTTCATATTCAGCGTCTTTAACAAAAAAAACTTTCGGTACACTCACTGCATAGCCGACCCCCTCTTCCGTTCCATCATCTATTACCGTCAGACCGAACCTGAACCGTTTGGTCCCCGGCTGAGCTTCGAGGATGCCGCCACACACGTCTTCTTCGACCGATCGGCTCTGCACATCACAACAGACAAGGGCTTTCGCATGGCCCGGGCAAACGTTGCCGTCCGCGAAGGCCGCTGGTACTGGGAGTGTCGGATTCTGCAAGGCATCGTCCCGCCGCAGGATGGCTCTGGCAAGCCTCAAGGCGGCAAACACGTTCGCATGGGCTGGGCGAGACGAGAGGCGTCACTCGACGCCCCCGTCGGTTTCGATGCCTACAGCTATGGCATCCGCGACGTATCGGGCGAGAAGGTTCACATGTCGCGCCCCAAGGAATTCTTCCCCCCGGGCGAGGGGATCCGCGAAGGCGACGTCATAGGCTTGGAAATCCAGCTCCCTTCCGAGCATCTACACCGCAAGGTCATGTCCGGCGATTACAACCCAGCTGTCGACGCGGCCGACGACGAGCCCGCGATGGCAGCCGAATCGCTCAACATCGTCCGCGACCGTGTCCCGATCCGCTTCAAGGCCCACACGTATTTCGAAAAGATCGAATACCACTCGACCAAGGAGCTAGAGGACCTGATGAACCCGTCCCCCATGGCCAACGGCACTTCCACCGTGCAGGCGCCGAACCCCAACCACCCGTCCCCCGCACTGCGAACGCTGCCCAACTCGTGCATCCGCATCTACAAGAACGGCGTGCTCATGGGCACACCATTTGAGAACCTCCTCGGCTTCCTCCCGCCCGCCTCACGACCCATGCCCCAGGTCGGAGCCCGCGAGGGCCTCGACGACGGCATGCTGGGATACTACCCTGCCATCAGCGTCTTCCGCGGCGGCGCAGCAGAGGTCAACTTCGGACCCGACTTTTGGTTCCCTCCGCCCGAGTGTGATTCGACCAATGGCGAGGTGGATATGATCCCCACCGACGAACCGCAGCAGGCTCGAGTTCAGGCCGTTTCAGATCGCTACACGCAACAGATTGCGGAGGATATCGTTTATGACATCATCGACGAGGTCGACTTTTGGATCATGGATGGCGGAGGCGCGGCTTCGGATCAGGGTGTTGGCCAAGGGCACGGCGCCGCTACGGTACTGGGACCCGGACGAGAGGAGATTAAGGAGTTGGTACAGGATTATTGAGAACTGGTTCGAGCCAGAGGCGCATTCCCATGGAAATTATTTTCTACAGAGCAATTCAAGATACCCACGAGTCAGAAGATTCCGCCTAAGCGCATACGGAGTAAAGCAAAGACCACAAAAGAAAACAAGGTATTTTCAACAGCATGAATTGAACGCACTCCCTGACAATTTTTGGATTGGAAACAAAGGACCATCTTCCCAGTAGGAAAATTCGTTGACTCATGATACATGAAGGATTAAAAGGGGCTGAAAGGGGGGTAAGAAGGCGGTCAGTTGTCCTTGCGCTCGACATTGACAGGCTTCCGACGGGGACGCGGCGCAGATGACGCCGACGGCATCAAATCATCCGCCGAAGACTCGGGAGCCGGGAGAGCAGGATCATCAGCAAGCTCTTCGATGCGATCGGCACCATCGACAGTCATGGCAGACTGCTCGCGCAGGAGGCGTTCTTCGCGACCGCGCTTGTGGCAGTACCACAGCACAAAGAGGAGCACTAGAACAAAGAGTCAGCTTATCAACAAGACTCAAGTTCACGAGAAGAGTGTGGAGAAGACAGAGTCTGGGGATACTTACAAGATAGAGCCACGCTCCAAATGACATTCATGCCGATAAAAGCCGGCCAGCGCGTCTTAAGCACCTCGACAATGGCCCTGAGCATACCGACGATGGCGCCGGGTTTGGTAACCAGCTCAGCGAGATTATGAGGCATAAGGACATTCTTGGCCATGCCCTTGATGCCACCGGTAGCCTCGGTCTTGATACCCTGACTGGCGGCCGCGGCGGCGAGGATTTCTGGCCCAAGGCTGTTGGTGATCTTGTCCGGCAGTTGAACGACGAGCTTCTTGAGCGAATTGGGAAGCTTGTCGAAGCCGCGAGCGATAGTGCCGTCGCGATCTTCGACGAGTTTGGTGAGATCGTCGACGGCTGTTGGAACGCCATTGATAAGGTCCTTGAAGACTTGGGTAAAGTTCTGCAGTAGCGTCGACGATTCCGTCGTCACCACCTTGTTGTTTTTCGCACTTAGATTCAATCTATCCAAGACGCGACTTAGATCTTTGGTCTCGCGCTGGGTCTCATCCGACGATACGACGCCCGGTGATGGCTGTAGCCCTGACTCCGTCTTGCGATAGCGTGTGAAGAGGACGGAGAGACGACCGGGAGTTTTTTGCGGCGCCGAGGTAGAAGATGAGCCGTGCTCGACGCTGCTCGACTGTCCTACTGATCCTTCTCCCTTGGCGGGGACCGTTTCGTTATCTGACGACGGACAGTCGAGCTGAGCAGCCGAGGCTTGGGTGCGGAGTGGAACGGACGGCGTCGAACCGTCGTCGCGGGCGAGGAGGTCCTTGAGAAAGGATTCGTCATCGGGGCGGAGAAGGACGGCATCGTCGTCAACGCTGGTCAGTTCGGCGACGCGCTTTGCCGATTCCTCTGCTTTCTTCTCCGCTCTGTGTTTCTTGACCTTTTTATACGTCAAGTATTCCAGCATTGTTGTGTAGATAGGCAGTGGCAGGTGGTCGATCGAATGTGAGTGAGATGAAAGAGTAAGTCAAGGACGATGTTATGTGGAGAGTAGAAGGTGGTAAGTAGCAAAAGGACCGAGAGTCTTGGAGATAGCAAGTCGTCAACGACCCCCTTTAAGATGGCTGTGGATGGACAGACAGTGGATGGAGAGAGAATGGATGGTGCATGTCCGGTGGCGAGTTACGACCCTTTGTTTTATCGATAGAAGGAGAGCGTCGTCACCCCCCTCCTTTCTTCCCCTCCTTTTTACCCCATGCCTCATGTCTTATGTGTACAGCAAAGTTGTGTGGATTCACCATGATGTAAGGCGCTTGGGCTGGCAAGCGCCGTGCACCGCCACCAGCACCGTGTCACAAGCAATCAACTCAGCCCCCACCGCAAGGTATTTGTTTATCTGACGACCAATGGAACAGGGTGGGTTCCCTGTTAGAGAGTTTCTTTGACGCCAACTGTGGCGAATAATCGTAAGGCAGACCTGGACTTGCTGGTGGGAGGCCTCTTCCCCTGATGGACAGGTATGACGCCCTGCCACAGAAGGCACGATTAGTACGGCCGGGGGCATAAATTGGCACGACCCCTCTCCCCCCTTTCTAGACAGATCATCATCCTTAGGTCAAATTGAGCACGACCATCTTGCTATTTGAGGCAGCTATTCTATCTTTCTTCCCCCCTCCGACTCTGAGACTTCGTCATTTCTTTTGCACCCATCATCGCCGATTTTTCCCGCAGCCAGTCATGATGGCTAGCTAGCGCCCTCAGCCGTCGCCTTCTTCGCTCCCATCCTCAAACCCTTGCTCCTCCAGAACCTGGTCGGCCATCGTGCTCCTCCTGCCGCCCTTTCGTCTGCGCCCCCTCTGATAGGCCTCTGTCGAAGTGAGGGCCTTCTCGCCGACGAAGCTCGTCCCCGTCCACTCGCGCGAACACCTGGGACAGGTTTTCGTTCTGCGCACCCGCCAGAAGGCCTCTTGACAGAGTTCATGCAGTCGCAGCGTGCAGGCTGGTTCGGCGCATCGCAGACCCGACGTGACGATGTCCTTGCAAGCCTCGCAAAACTTGATCCGCTGCCAGTCTTCCTGTGTGGCATCTGGATCGTTGTACATTTCAATCAGCCACGGTCGCAGTTCTAGCAAGGCTCGCGGCGTGACTGAGTAGAAGCCGCTTCTGCTCTTCTCAAGCCAACCACCTTCTACCAGGCCGGCGAGAACGCTCTCTACCTCGCTGTGCTTCAATCCCTTGTCGCTTGACGGCTGCTCGCCTTCGCCCGCTCGGCTCTGTCTCCGATCCGGCCTCGCAAACTTAATGGCCTGCATCTCTGTGATGGCGAGAAGCTCCATCCGCGGCCTGTTGTACTTGTCGAAAATGCCGTCAAGTAATCGCTTGATGAAGGCCAGCTCCTCGGCGTTGTAGGTCGTCGCGAGCTGTGTCTGAGGATCGGTGCTGGTGTTGACTAAGGCATAGACTCGTTTCTGACTGAGCTGGTGCAACGTGGTGCGGATCTCGTAGTCGAACATGGAAGCTGCTTCTGAAATCATGTCTAAGTAGGACGCGAAAAAGTCCTCGCTGATTTGCTCGGGTCGCATATTTCCATGTTCGCCTCGTTTCGCGTTCACGATTGCTGCCAAGATTGACTGTGACTCCTCGAACGTCACTGTGCCGCGGGTCAAGAAAGCCTGAAGAAATGCCCGGTGGCTGTCGTCGTAGCCGCGACTCACGAGGTCTTCTTCCATGAGGTCGGATGTGGAGGAGTCGCTACGATGTCCAGGTTTGCTTGTTATACCGCCGTCGGTGCGTCATGGATGGTGAGGACGCGTTTTTTTTTTCTCACGCGGGACGCGTTCTGTCAGAAAGGAAGGACCCACTCAACCCCACACGACCATGAATAATCACGAGCCCCAGAAGGAAAACTCTGCTGCCTAGATATAATCCTTCGGATTCCCTGGCAACGATAGAATAATCCTACTTAGCATATTGCTAGCTTAGAAACTAGCCTCTTTATTATTAAGAGCTTTCTCTCTGAGGCCCGCTATTCTTATATATATAAGGAAGACCTCCGAGCCTAAGGGTCGGGGGTTGAGCTCTCTAGTTCACACATATATACCTACCTTCATACTTATATACACACAAATTCAATCACTCCGCTCACTCTTTATTCCACGTGACCTACTGAATCCGGCAGAATCCCTCTGAGATTCTGACACGTTCTAATTGATTTATATAGAGTATTCATATTTGCCACGGCACCTATTCCTATTAGACACGATATTCCCACATTTAGGGATACGTACCTAATTACTAAGGCATTTTTCGGGCCGCCCTACTACGCGATATAATGCTAGTATAAGATAGAACGTCACTCGTAGTCCGTAAGTACTTATCTTCTTACTCACCTACGCGCGCGCGCTTTGCGTTTTTTACCTAGTAAAAACGGCAGAAATAGGTAGAGGTAGCCTAGGAAGGTATAGGAAGCTAAGGCAGGTAAAAAAGAATAAAGGCGGGCAGAGGTAGGTGAAAAGATAGATACCTATAGATTACCAGTGACTTTAGATTTCCTACGACTTTATACCGGGTAAGAAAAAGATCTTACTAATCAGGTACGTACCGCTTATTTTAGTGATATCGTGTCTAATAGGAATAGGTGCCGTGGCAAATATGAATACTCTTTATATATGGCTGTGTAGTGATACTCTGTCTGTACGGATAGGATGCCTAAGCAATGTAGCTTGAAGCTGTGCCATCTTTGAGCCTTTGTTGGTGCCCGAGTCAGCACACATTTGTGTCTATAATAACTACCTACCTGCACAGTAAGATATGAAGATAGAGATATTGGCTTGAATAAACCCAATTCGTTTCTTCTCAGTCTTATCTTCTTTGAAAATACTCCCTGGACTAGTAAATTTGCCTGTTCAACAATCGTCGACCGGCAATCTTTCTGACAGTACTATTATAGGGTAGGTAGCCTGTGCTAGCTGGCAAGGCCACGGGAGTCAGATCAGCCCTTAGTCAGCTTCAACGTCCTCTGAGCTTCAATCAACCACACATTCCCCGATATCGATTCGACCCAATCTTCGCTCCGTCACGACATCATCTCATACAGTTTACTAAGTCGTCGACCGCTCTATGACTGCGCCTTCTGTCATAATTTCCAGGTGACCATCGCCGCGCGCCGAAGAACAAACGGCCTACACCGTCTCATCACCAGATACCACAATCGGGGGATCCAGCTAGACATGAGCGCCAACTGGAGTTAGCGAATCGGCCTCACGGTGCGTCTACAGCTCGGTAGTCTGCCGGAAGCCGCAGCTCGGTCACTGCCCTCGGGGGTTTCAGTTCTGCGAGTAAAGGGCCTGTACTTGAAGCCCCCCTCCCTTCCGGTTGACCGTACCGAAGCAAACCGCCTACGTTGGCATCGAGATACCCCATCCACCATGGCCGATACCAAGGACTTTGACGTAATTCGAGTTGCTCGGAGTGACGGCGCCGATACGGGCCCCGGTTACTGGCCCTCGACGGCTCTGCCGGCTGCCAATGCGGCGAAAAAGACGGGCAAAGAGGCGGTCGCTCCTCGAACAAAGGCGCAGATGGTCCGCTTAGATGAAGACGATCCGAGATTTGTCGAGTGGCGGGTCAAGCTGGGCATCCTACTGAAACAGGAACTCGCTCCTCACCCGGACGGTATAGTCTACCAATCCTTACAACCCCCCCCCCCCCCCCCCCCCCCCCCCCCCCCCCCCCCCCCCCCCCCCCCCCCTCCCGGTGACAATGCTAACGCGCATGTCTTGCAGAAGGGAACGCCTGGTATGTTCACTTCCCTCGTGGATACTGGCTGTATGAAAAGTCCAAACACCTTTGGGTCTCGGGTTATCCTGTCAAGGCCAAGCTCTTCAAGACGCCGCAAGAATTCGCCATTCATCTATTATGGCTACTCTCTACGTCTATGGACTACATGGACTGCTGCTGCATTCACTGCAACGTGCCCAATGTTTCCAAGACATCCTTCTTAGCCGACGGCACGCCGGCTCTACTGGCAAGCGCTGCGCCCCTGAAGATGCTCGGACTGCCGCCAAAGGTGTCACCCGTCCCGTTACCGACCATCCCCGGACAGCCACAATCCAAGCAACCACTGAATGGGCCCGGGTCTCAAAGTACCTCAACGTCACAAGGGTTGACGGATAACGCGCCCGCAGATCCCTCAGTCGCCAAGGTAATGTCGACTCAGTTGGCCCAAAAGCTAGCGCAAGGCCAAGTCGAGACCCAAACGAAAACCCCAGTCCCGGGTCAAGTAAAGAGTCAGCCAGAGACCCGTCAACAAGACAGTCGACCAGAAAGCCAGCTCCACGGTCGCCAGGAGGTACACGCCGAAGCGCAACTCAAGCCCCCCCGGGTAGCTGAGGTTCAGCCGCAATCTCAACCAGGGGCTCCCTCAGACGCTCGGTCAGAAGTCCAACAGGCGACACGGTCAGTCGAGAAACGGGCCCAGGTTCAGCAGCCGCCGCGGGCCGTCAAGTGGGCTCTGCAAGGTCCGCTCCTGTTCCGGGCCGGCGAGCTGGTCTGGTATCAGAACGGGAACTCGTGGCGGCTGGGCGTCATCGCCGGGCCCGGCAGCGACAACTTCCAGCTGATCCCGATCGGCCACGCGGCGGCCAGGCAGCAGAACGTGACGAAATCGGCCAAAGAAATGCGTCCTTTTCACGCCTTTAGCGTACCCGGCGTGATGCTACCGGACTTGCAGAACAAGGTATTCGACCAAGTGCCGTGGCAAGATCTCTTCCTCTCGGCGGGACAGGATCGCGCCCGGCGCAACAACCTCATCCTAGACGCCTCTAAGATGGCCGCCTCCAAGATCGACGCGTCTTATTCCCTATGGTGTCCGCTGGCCGAGGACGCCAACGCAGAAACAGCTTCCTACTACGGCTGCTTCTTCGGCGCCGAGCGCATCGAGGTAGGCGACTGCGTACGCGTCAAGCCTCTCGTCGGCGACGGGACAGGAGGCACCGGCAACAGCAACAACAACAACAGCAGCAACGCCGAATCATCCGTCCTAGGCCTCACCGCCATCGTCGCCCGCAAACCCAGCCCGGGCGCCATCCTATTCCGCGGAACCATGTACCAGATCGCAAGGCAGCAGCAGCAGCAGCAAGGCGCCGCCGACGCGACGACCGTCCCCGCAGAGAACCTCCCGCTGGCCCTCCGTGACGAGACAGAGTGGCGCCTCCGCGTCAGCCCGGGCCAGCCCTGGCGCTGGGTCCTGGTCAAGGAGGACATCGTCCTCGACGAGCACGCCGTAAAGGGCCGCTTCTACCCGCCCCACAGACTCATGCCCATCCTCAACGAAGCCGCCTTCAACGCGGCCGTGGCGACGGGCAACGTCGAGAGTCAGTACCCCTTCCTCAACAATCGCATGGACGGTTCCGGCGGCTACATCGGCGTCAAGTCCTGCAGGCGCCATATCCTCGGCGCCTCCGTCCCCGAAGACGTGGGCATCATCTTGGAACCCCTCATTCGCGAGGTGCCGTCTGTTTCCGGCCAGCCTTTTGCGGCGGGACCAGGCTAGGGAGAGGGGTTTTTTTTTTTTCAAAATCGCGGATTACACGACGAACCTGCTCGTCATAAAAAGGCTTAGAGGGTAGAGGGGAAAAAAAGACGACTTGGACTATGGCCCATGATGTCCGAGTGGTAACGCCATGCTCTATCATCTGGCTGGCTAGGGCACGGTCCTTGCCTGCCTATCTACATACCTACCTACTTAACTACCTACCTATCTACAAACTATCATACCTACGTTTGTACGTAAAAAGGCGGACAGAGGATGGTGCAGACAAAGACCCCATAAACAATCTTAACCCTCCTCCGGAAAAAAAGAAGCTGGCTCGTGAGTCTCAACATGGTCGACATGTGACAAGGGCAAAGTTTCGCTCTCAACATCGAGCAAACCAACCTAGGACCAAAAGGAAAAACCCTCGGCGTCTCGTCCAACAAACGTATAGACCGGCAAATTCCTTCCCCCCTCCCCTTTCCCAAAGAGCCGGGCTCCCCCTTAAAGCTCCGTGTGCCTAGATCGTTCCGTTCTGTAGCGTGCGCTCTGTCATCCCCAACTCCGGTGAGTTATGAGGCCCGCGATTGGAGCAATTGGCCCCAACAGCTGGCTGGAGAGAAGAGGAAGCATGTTTTGGTACGTGGCCCTTTATGCTTCGTCACCGTCCGTCCGTCCCCACCGCCATCAACCCCTCCCTTTTTTCTTCTCCATCGTCCCAACGGTGCTTCGAATAGGATCGTCCAATGTTCCGAGATAGCAGGTCGTCGGTCAAGTAGAGTTTCATCCTCCCCGATAAAAAGTTGTTACTCGAGCCGTGCTGTGGAAAGGGATGCCTGGCCCTGTGGCCGTCCCAAAGAGAAGTAACGACAAAAAGACGAACAAGGCGTCTCGCAATTTAGTACGTGAGCATCCAGGTAGTACCGCGTCGATTGCTAGGCGACCTTGAGGCTGTCCAGTCTGGCTTTGATGATATTCAAGATCTCGGGATCGGGCTCCGGCTCCACCTTGCGCGGCAAGGCCCTCGGCGCCTTCTCCGACATTTCATGTCCACACTTCCTGCAGGCAAGTCCGACCTCGGCGCCCAACGGCAACAGAGTTTCGCAACGCTCACAATCGTAGCGAGCCGCACTGCCGGGGCCGAAGGCATCACCAGGGTAGCCAAAGGGGTACTTGTTCTTCTTGGGTCTTTTGAGAGCTCGAGTCAGTGACCCATAAGGAAAAGGTAGTAGGGTCGCAGAGGATGCTGCTGGAGTATGTATGTGCAGGCAGCTACTTACGGGTCTCTCGGACAGTCAGTGCATCGAACATGAGCGCAGCCTTCGCACTTGTTGCTGCCGGGCATGAAGACGGTCTGACAGACGTGACAGGTTCTCCGGACCCGCTGTCGAGGCTTCTTGTGGTGCAGATCCTGACCGCCAGTCTTGCTTGGTCTCTTGAGGACGATGTGGGTGTCGGTGTACGAGTAGTCGGCAATGATGGGGGGGTTGTCCTTGAGGGCCTGGGCGATAACCGCTATCCTCTCTCGGCTGGCCAGCTTCTCGGCCTCGGTACGTTTGGGCGGGTAGCGGGGGCATTTGGTGCAGCGGACATGTTGGCAGTTGGGACATTCCTTGGAGGCGGCCAGGGCCGTGTCGCAGCGGTGGCAGGTCCTGCGAACACGGATGCGGATGGGCTTGTCCATGCGGAGCACAGTATCATCGGCTGACGTCTTGATTAGATCGGAGGTGCTGATTTCCAGGCCATATCGCTCGGCCAGCTTCTTGGCCCGCTCCTGTAGGAGCTCTGAGCGGATGACCTTGGTGACACCTTCCAAGCCCTCGTAGCGTGCTCTGGCCTCGTCGGCCTTGGAAATTGGCACAGGCCTGTTGCGACTGGGACTGTCAGTGACGAGATGCAGGCATTGGGATCCCCAATCTCACCTCGGAGCGAGAGGCTCTCGTATGGTGGCAGTTGTCTTGGATGATTGAGGTTTGGAGGACTCGCCCCTCTTCAAGGCGACCATGACCTTTGAGATGACCCGACCCAGCCCCTTGGGCTTCTTTTCTTTGGCAGCCCTTGGGGCAGACGAGGGCTGCGAATCGGCCATGACAGAAGGGTTGATGCGCGCAGGGAACAGGGCTGGAGGAAGCTGAATTGAGAGGCGAGGGAGCGAGGATGTTGAAGTAGGGCGGGCGCAAGTGCGTGTAGTAGTAAGTGGAGGAGGGGGGTGGGTGAGTGATTCAATGTCAGGCCATGTCGTATCCCTGGAGCAGCAGCAGCTTTTGGTGTTTTAAAAAAAGGAATAAATAAAAGCCGGGCTAGATTGACGAGAGTGCAGTAGTAGATGGATGAATGGATGGATGGTGGTGGAGGAGGAGGAGGAGGGAGATGACGGTGAGAGAGAGTGAGAGAGGGTGTGTGAGAGAGAGTAAGAGAGACGAGATTGAACGAGAGAGAGAGAAGAGAGAGAGAGAGAGGAAAGGGGGGGGGGGGCAAAGGGAGGAGGGAGGGAGTGAGTGAATGAGTGAGGGAGGGAGGCAGACGGACAAAGAGGCGCTGAAAGAGCTGAAGAGGAGGTGAAAGGAACCTGAAAGAGGTGGCGGAGGAGGAAATTCGGGACCGAAGAGGTACCGTCAACAAGGGCTCTCTGGGCCAGGCTGGCCTACAGGCTACAGGCCACAGCTGCTACTTGCTACTACTACCTCTGTATCCGTACACGGAGGAGGGAGAAGAAGTCTGTGAGTGTGCATACATACCTACATACATGCATAGTACAATGCATGAGTTAGTAGCAGTACCTAATCCGTACAGGTAAAGGCATCCAGTATGGATACCGGTGGGATGGAAGACGGGCGCTACCTGTTCTCTAGTAGCGAGTTAGAGGCAGTGACGCGACCAGGGCCGAGCCGTACCGTCCGTCGCCCGTTAGTCGGTACGGGACGGAGACTTGGAGTAGTGATTATCGCCGGTAGCGTGACGACGGCCCAGGCCCGAGGTAGCGGGAGGGAGGGTGCTACTGGGATAGGAGGCTACTAGGAGAAGGCTAACAGTGATGTACAGAATGTATCCGTAACATGCCCGTCCTACCAGGTGCGGGTTACTGACGGAAAACGCCGAACGATGCTTTTTATTTTTGGCTGTTCTTTTTGTTTTTGTTGCTTCTCGACAAACAGTATGATGTCTGAGCCTCTCAGACTGTCTACCTATATGTGTGCATACTAGTAGTTGGTACGAATAGTGTACGGATACGGATTACACATTAACCCTATCTGGTACCATGTGAAGCAGAAGGAGACGTGGGAGACGAAGTAGACGAAGAAGACGAAGAAGAAGACAAGGACGGTGCGAAGAAGGAGAGCGCAACGGAGGGGGCATGGAGGGTGACACGAACCCGGATGCAGGCAAGGGAGGGAAAACACAAAGACAGACAACAACAGGTGGTGCGGATACATACTGTACATACAACAGCCTACCTACTTTGCGGCCTACCTGCTGGATACAGGTAATAATACGGGCGAGTCCCCGCTGCTGGGACGGAGCGGGGCCCGCGTCCAGAGCGCCGGAGATGGAGACTGCCTACCAGGGGGACCTACCTACGGCTACTTACCTTTCGAGCCGTCCCGCTTCTAACGGACGATTCTCGATGAAACAAAAAGGAAATAAAATAAGAAAGAAAAGGTTCCCACCTGGAGAGGGAAGGAGAAAAAAAAATCAGATGAACCCCCCCCCCCCTAATAAATCAAAGGTGCCCACCTATCCGTACCGTAATACCTACCAGACTACCTTACCGAGTTTCACCTGTGGGCCTAAGAAATACGGATAGATGGAGAGGATTAGGAAAGGGGGGGTTAAGAGAAGAAAAAGGAAAGCAAAGAATAAGGAAGAGGAAAAGAGAAAAAGAAAGGAAAGGAAAAACCCCGGTCAAGAATCTACAGACATACATATGTATCATAACTTTCATTAACAAGTACATACATACATGCAGACGGACGCATACCTACATATGTATGTACTGTATGTATGTATACTGTACATACACACGGATACATGCATGCAATGCAGCTCAGGCATCAGCATTTTACGCGTGTACGTATTCCCCAACGGCCGGACCCGATGCTCTGGGAGACAAGAACCTTGAAGGAGGAGGAGGAGGAGGAGGGCGACGAGGAGAAAGGGGTGGCGTGGCAGCTAAATGGGCGTTGCACACGCAAACTACCACCTACCTCTAATAGTGTAAGCAACAGACCAACCACGTGGAATTACCGCAAACACATGCCGGGGGGGGGAGGGAGTGGACAAACAAGGCAAAGTGATACGACGGTGCCTTATCTTTCACTCATCTCTCACTTGCTCTGTCACTCTCTCATCCCTTCCCCCCCCCCCCCCCCCCCCCCCCCCCCCCCCCCCCCCCCCCCCCCCCCCCCCCCCCCCCCCCCCCCTCTCGTTCTCTCTCTCTCTCTCTTCGACACACACACACACACACACTCACTCACTCACTCACTCACCCTCTCTATAACCGTATGTATGTACATATATGTATGTGTGATCCGTATGCATTCATGAATACCACTCCATCTCGCTCAAACTTCTCACACCTCTCTCTCCAACTCCCTACAACTCTCTCTTTGTCCCCCCTCAACCCAAATCAAAACCCAACCCAACCCAACCCAACCCATAACCCAAAAGCTATAACCCAAATAACGCCCCCTTCCCCCCCCCCCCCACAAACAAAAACTCCGCACGCCCTGGAACCACCGGCGCGGAACCATCTGCAGCCATCGGCCGTTCCGCCCCCGCAGACACATATATATGTACATACATACATACATACACACATGCTCCGTACATACATACGAGCAAGACACACACATCCCCCAAAAAAAGATGTGATACATCATTTCTATGTGGGCGCCTTGTTTGTGCCGACTCGGACGTCGGCCGCAGCGATTAGGTCCCCGGTGCCGTGTTTCGTTTCAAAACCATGCCACTTTCCGACCGTCTGGTCCGGCGCATTGGTGCGGCTGACGCCCCCCCCCTTTATATCTGCCCTTTCGACAGGGATAGCCCCTAATCCCCCCCCCCGTCCTGCTGGTAACGGCTTGAAAGAAACAAAAAGAGCCAACTATCCTAAACCTATTGACTGCACTACCTACAACCCACCTGCGTACGGATATCCGTCGTACATACGGACGTACATACATACATACATGTGTGTGTGTGTAGTACTAGCCCGTACTTCCTGCACGTCTCCAAGCAATGACAACTCGCTTCCGTGCAACATCCGGCCAGCAAACCACATGTGGCCTTCCTCTTTCCCCTTCCCTCCCTTCAGCCGGTGTAACGACGCGCAGCATGGCGTCACCTACCTACCTATCTGTGCAGCTTGTCTGACCGGCACCGGCCTGTCGGTTGTCCGTGACACCGCCCATGCAGCATGGCATTCGGTAACGGGGACAACTCACACCGCCCAATCGACAGATTTCTTTTCTTTCTTTCTTTCTTTGTCTCTTTCGTTCTCTTCTTCTCCCTCCGTGACACGACGAGTTGACTCGTGTCGATGACATGCCACGGCCCCCTCCTTCAACTCCTTGTCTGTGAAGCCCCGGCCGGCTCCGTCGGGAAATGAGCTTCAAGACTCATCGAAGCTTTGCTCAGTAGCCGACAAAGTTTCTGGTGGGAAGCCTGTGCCTCGCGTCGCATTTGCTGCGTGTGACATTCCCGAGTGTGGTCGACTTGCTGTCACCATGCATACATACCTAGTATGCACAATGTATGTATGTGTGTATGTGTGTATATCCATCCGTATGCATACCTCTGATATGTAGGCATGTACATACATACGTATGACGACTCATTCGCCTTCCGGGGAACTTTTGCTTCACAGCTATAACTTGGGTAAGGTCTGCAGATAACCCGTTGTTCATTGTCGAGACTCCTTGTATGTACGGATAGTTGATTGATCAACATACCTCTCATATCCGTACATACATACTACGGACGTACGGTATGCGCACATAGATAGGTATGTAGGTACATACATACATATGTTTGCCATGCACCGATACACATGCTGCTTTACATATACATACATACATACATGAATAAACATCATTGACTCATATAATGTGTTTTATCCGTAATATAGCAGACGCTGGTTAAGATTCATCGACATGAATCCGAGTTCCCAAAGGAATCGTTTACCGTTGTACGAATAACGAAAACTGGAACCAGGACCAGCAGTCGAGACATCCGCGTTGGATTCTGGAGAGTCATCCGGCTCTTCTCCGGTTAAATCATGACCCCCCCTTTCCCACCCCCTGGCCCCTCCCCTGAAGCCCTGACTCCCAACGACAGCTCGTCAGGGTCATCCCCTTTGTCCTCTCTCTGTCCACAACCTCGGCTCTATTTGGCTCACTAGCCTTCACTGATCCAGCATAATCGCGTCTCTCCCGTACTGTGTGTGCAAAGACTCGTGATAGAGTCGCCAAGCACATCGCCGCCTTCAATCCGCAGCAAGCTATATGCAACAAGTGCCCACAGAGAGTTCACAACCGCATCATCATCCAATCAACGCCCTTGATCAACATTCAAACCGCCATCATGGACCGTGTCTTTGTCCCCGTCTTTGCTCCGTGGGCCGTCTCCACGTCTCGTCGTGTCCTGGCTCCGTCAACTCCGTGGGCGGCCAACTCGGCGGCCTTCCGACGGACCTCGTCTGCGGAAATGCCCCGGCGCCCTCGAACGGTGTCGTGAGACGCGAGACGCTCGACGAACTTCCCAATGGTAAGCGCTCGCATGGTCATCATCGTCATCCGCCTGCATTCTCCTGAAACCCCCCCTCCCCCCAGAAATTTTGACGCACATCTTGTCGCATTTGCCGCCCGATTCGCACGCCGCCGTTGCCCTCGTCTCTAAGCGGTTTTATTCGCTCGTCACCTCTCCGCATGCTTGGCGCATGGCCTTCTTGCGCTTTTATGCGGGACACACCCTCATCGACGCAGGCGCTGAAGAGCGCATCGGCTCTGCCTCAGACATTGTGCAGCCGAGCACGCGCTTTTTCAGCCGCCTCACTGCTCTGGCCGGATGGAGAAGCGAGTATCTTGTCAGGACGCGCCTCATCAGATGCCTTATGCGCGGCAAGCCGGCTTCCCGATCCGGTATCATTGGCTCCTCTGGCCGCGCCGCGGGCAAGAAGAGTGCCGTCTTGACGTACGATACGAAGCTGTACTGGCCCGTGACGAGCATCCATGCCATCCTTTCCAATGGCCAGAAGCCGCCCCGAGTCGTTCATGGAGCCGCCCACGCTGGCGTTGCTAGCGTGAGCGACCCTACCACCGGCAAGGTGGAGAAATGGGGTCTCGAGGACACCTTTACTGCTGCCCAGCCTCACCCTACCGCCTTACTGTACGGTCTGGGAGACGGTCCGGCTACCGTTCCAAACGTCATGGATGTGAGCCAGCCACATGGAACCCTTCTCGGTGAGGGCTTCCCGGGCGGCCGTGCTTATTTCCGAGGCGCCAGCGACATGAGTGGTCGTTATCTGGACGCAGGGATTCCCGACGTCACGCTTCCTGGCGTGCCCAGGATACCCCAAGCGTCAGAGGCCATCTGCAGTGTGTGGATCGCCAAGTCCTCGGCAACGCCGGCCATGACCCAGTCTCGGTGCGGCATGTTCACCGGCTCTACGCTGGGGATTGTCACGGCCTACTCTCTCGGCTGGGATCCCGCGTGGTCGAGACGCTCTGATGGCCACATGACGGCCCGCTGGGCCGTCAGCCCTGGCGTCCCCATCATTGCTCTCAAGGTCGATGACGACTACAGCCTGGGGCGCAAGTCGGCATCGAGGATGTGGGCTGTTGCCTTGAATGCTCTTGGAGAGGTTTATTACCTGACGGAAACGCCAGTCTTTACTGCGAATCCCTCCATCGCCGAGGACGCCCCTGGGGGACCATGGCTTGCCGGTCGGTCGGTCCAGTGGCACCTGATTCAGGCCACCCAGCGGGTTCAACGCCCGGACGAGTCGGTCTGCGTCGTGGCATCTCAGACATCCGGCATCACGACACTCGGCGAGGAGCAGCGATTCGTCGCCGCGGCCAATGAGATGGGCAGGCTCATGCGCTACGGGCCGGCGCATTTCCGTCGACTATACGAGGGATGGGACATGCAGCGCCGACTCGAGGTAGACTTCGCAGCCGACGATGGAAATGGCGCTGGCGAGGGCGTCTTTGTCCTGGACTGCGGACTGGCAGTGGATCGACCGACCCGCGTGGCACGATGGTCTCGTTCAATGATCATCTGCGATGCCGGACTCGGGCCGGAGTCGAATACGCGGCGCGCATTCTCCGAGGCGGCCTTGGACATCAACCAGTCTGCGCGTGTTCATGAATGGCGCTGCTCCTTGATGGAATCCGGAGGCCATGAGCGGGCAGTCATTTCTGCCAGTAGCATTGACTGCTCTACGTATTCTCTGCTCACGCTGGCCGAGGATCCGCTTCATGTTCCGGCAGAGACGATCACAAAAGACGCCTCGGCCGCGGGTGAGATTCCCGGCCGCAGAGCGCGCTTTCTTGCAGTCGGCACCGGAAGCGGAGCGATCATAGTATGGAACGCCCGTCAGAGTCACGGAGACTGCATCCAGCCGGTCCGTATCATCCAGACGGAATCTCCCGAGATCAGGAGTCTTGCCGTTTCGGCTCTTTATCTCGTCCACGGGGGCAGCGACGGGCTGGTCCAGGCATGGGATCACCTGGCTTCGACGACGGATGCTATCAGAACCATACATGGTCGGTCAAGCGGCCGTACGCACCGGCAGGCCACGGGCTCGAACCCAACATCGTCCGAGAGCAATCACGCGGCCGCTGGTGCCGTGTATCTCGATCCCGACCCTACGGTGTTGCGAGGCGTCGTTTCCCTAGGTGCACTGATGCGGTTTTGGTCCTACAGCGCGTCGGGCCAGCCGGCGAGCCGCAAGTTCCGTCATCGACAGTCGGACATGCACGGTCGGCTTGCCAGCCGTCGCCTTGGAGGAGACGTCTCGGTCTACATCGCGACCGAAGAGGCCGAGGTTCGAAGAGAGAGGGAGCAGCGTGCCCGTGAGCAGGCTCGGCTTCGCAGGCGTTTTGGGGCTCTTGGCGACTTGACGGAGGAGGAAGCACTGCGTTATGCGCAGATGGTCTCGCAGGAAGCCTTCCTGGAAGACGAGCGGCGGCGGGCCAGCGATTCGGCAGCGGATGCGAGCCTCGACACGGCGTCGTCCCTCGGCGAGACGACGGTCGACACGGTGACGCCTCCGCCGAGCGTGGCCGACGCGACGCCGGCTCCGCCGCCTCGGGCCACGGCGGAGAGTCAGTTAGAACAGCAGATGCAGCAAGCGATTCGGCTGTCGCTCCTCGAGGCCGGAGCTGACTCGCCCGTTGGGTTAGAGTATTCTATCAGATACAAGGCCAAGGGCATCGGGAAGGGCAAGCGCCGCACTTCAGCATCACCAACGGCCCGTGGCGGACCTGCTCGGGCAGCGTCGTCACGGGACTACGATGCAATGGACGAGGATGAGGCTTTAGCCAGGGCGCTGAGCCTTAGCTTGCAGGATCAGACGGCGTCGTCTTCTCCGTCGCCATCGAGCACCCCTTGATTGGCAAGGGTTTTCGTCTCCTGGATAGGAATGGTGAAGAGGTACATGGGCAATATTCGTGGCGCTGAAAGGAGAGAAGAGGTGATGGGATATCTCGGCGGCAGACAGCTTTCAACAAGCCAATTTACAGAAGGGAGGCAACGGATCGTTCAACACAGCAGCCTCGTATGTGTGTTATTCTTTTTTATTTGACTTCGTTTTGCATTAGACAGAAGATAGATAATTGAGTAGTTTGAGCCCTTCTTTTTCACCCGGTTTGTTCCTGTTGATCCGATAAGATGCAAGAAATCTCAGGGGTTATATGGAAAGAGAAGATGAAGGGGGTAATATACAGAAAAGGTAGATGACTGGCCAAGTTATACAATGAGACGTGCCTTTTTTGTGGCTGTTAAAGGAGTGTTTGGTGGACAGGGAGAAGGGGAAAACCATGTGAGGAAGAAGGGGAGGGTGGCGATGGTCGAGGAAGAAGGAAAGATGATGTACATGTTCGTGCATAGAAACGGGGTCGAGGATGTGATTTTCATACACGGACAGCCGGGAAGCAAAGGCCGACGAAGAAGACGACGACGAAGGAGAAGCAGACGACGGTGCGTAGGTCAGCGGCACGAGCGACGTTTTCCTCGTCCGTAGACGGGGTCTTGTCCACGGCGGCTGGGTTGGTAGCTGAAGAAGAAGATGATGAAGTAGAAGACGAAGAAGAAGCGGGAGAAGTGGACGTGACGGTGAGGGTGGCGGTGACGACGCGATCGAAGGGGTACGTCAGCGTCAGGGAATCGACGACGAGACCTTGTGGGCCGAGGGTGAAGACGGAGCCGGCGATGGAGGTGGTGGTCGGGTGAGAGTCTGGACCGACCTTTAGGGTCGCGCCGTTGACGACGGCTAGGGAGGGGCCTATGCGGGTGATGGAGGCGCCGCCGACGACTTCGTATGTTACGCTGTCGGTCACGATTGGGGGGGCGGGAGTGTTGTTGTTGTGGTCGTCGTTGAGAGAGGTGGGAGCGGAAGAGGGCGGAGAAGGAGGAGGAGCGCCTAGGTGTAGACCGTGGACGGAGACGCCTTCGGGACCGAGGAGGATGACGTCTCCGTCGACGACGCGCGAGGTGGGCGCTATGCCGGGCCCGTAGGAAAAGGTGGTATCGGCGATGATGGCGCGGCCGGGGTGGCCCTCGACGGTGAGGAGATGACCTCCATGGACGAGCACGTCCGACTCTTTTCTCGCTGTTGGCGGCGGCGACGGCGGCGGAAGCAAGGGACCGAGGGAAAGGGTATGACGGCCGTCGACGACGAGGACGGCGCCGCTGCTCAAGACGGCGACGGGGGGTCGTCCGGGAGCGGCGGGGGCCGAGGTCGGGGTGGGGGCGAGGGTTAGCGTAGCGTCTCCGACGACGGCCTCGGAGCCGGATACGGTGACGGGCAGACCGGCGACGACGGTGGTTTGCGGAGTGGCGACGGATAACACGGCGGCGGCGGTAGATGGTGGTGATTTCATGGACGGAGAAGGAGGGGGGGAGGGAGGAGGAGCCGGCTTGTTCATGCTGGCTCCGGGGCCGATGATGGCGGTTGGTAGGATGGTGAAGACGAGGCCGTCTCGGACGGTGACGACGGATGTGGCTGTCGGGCCGAGGCCGACGAAGGATTGGTCTTCGATGGTGACTTGATCGGCACGGGCCGTGACGGGAACCGGTCTCTTGCTCACAGCCTCTTGGAGTCTAGCCCGGTGATGATCGACTGGGCCTCCGCCTCCGCCGCCACCAGCGGCACCAACAGCAGCAACACCACCACCATCATCCTTTCCAGGCGATTCTCTCCCCGTACGAGGACGGCCGGGATCGGCGGTTACATGATTTCCATCGGCGGCATGACCGACTCCGTTAACGATCCAGGTCGGACTGTACCTAGGCGGCGGATCAGACGGGAAGGCAACGGAGGGATTCTTATCCGTCGTGATGAAAGTGAGGGGGATACGAAAGATCTTCTTGCGCGGGTCGGAACCAAAGGGCGAGGTGGCATCGGCCGGGGGCAAAGGCTCATCCGGGGAAAGGCCAGAGGTGACGACTGCGAAGGGAGGACAAAAGGTCGGCGTCGTCAGCGGTTCGAAGGGAGGGACGTAGTCGCTTCTATTGCCCAGGAAGGTCACCGTCGACGTGTAGACGACGGAGACGCTGATGTCGGGTTGGCCGTGGGCCAGGCTGATGCAACCTGTCGTATCATCGCTGCTTCTATCCGTCGGGCGGGAAGGGAAGACTGTGATTGTCGATTGGTTTCGAGAGGTTGATGACGATGATGATGATGATAGTAGTGGTGTGTCGAGGATGGGAGAGGTTGAGTCGTTGCGGAACGAGTGGGGAAGGCCAGCTCCGGCACCAGCACCGGGAACGGCCCGTCTCATGTGGAGGATGGTCGGTGGTGCTAAGACGGCTAGTGTCAGGGGGGCGCAGATCAGCGCGAAGGCGGCGTGAAGCCTCATGATGATCATGATGGACGGTGGGTCAGTACAGAAGGCGTAGTGAGGCCGGACAATGGCAGCATGGCTGAGAGTCTTGGGTCGATGGGAAAGAGGATTTGTCTGGGATTTTTTTTTTCTTCAAGCCATTATTCGAGGTGAGGTTTTTTATAAAAAGAGAGTGACGATGATGATGTTGATTCCAAAGGAGAGGACGGTTAAAGGAGAAGAAGAGGATGGGATCGTATGTATCTTCTATTTTCTCATCACCTCCTCCTCCCCCTCCTCCACCTCATCTCCTAAGCCACGGCCAAGAAGAGCTTTGTCCTACCCTGTAGACTGCATGTACCCATACGGCGAGGCCGAAGACGCTTCTCTACCACCTGGTAGAATACATACGAGGCGGGAACTGGATAGAGACGGGCTGATTACGTAGAGAAATGTATAAAGATGACGGGTATTAACGAGGTACATACTTACTCTCGTCGTCTCCTTTTTCTTCCCCCCCTTTCAAGCCTGTTCTGACGCGGATTTTTACTTGGTTGGATAGGATCATAGGATAGTAGGTAGGTAGGTAGGTAGGTAGGTACTAGGATAGGGAGAGTACATGTACGGGATAGGTGGTGGTACAGACTTTGGGGTGGGAGGTGCCCGCCAACGGTCAGCTGAGGCTCCTGTTCGGGGACCTGAGAGACGAGGAATACAGACTGTGGCTGAGGAGAGGAAAATTGATAGGTGCGCATAACGGAGAGAGAGAGAGGGGTCATCATCGTTATTCATTATACGGACGTACATATGTATGTATGTATGTATGTACGGATTATCCGTACATACACGTCATTCGAAAGAGCACACGGTGTTGCACGAAACAGAACAGAAAGGCCCGGATACGCGGCGCACACGACGGGCCGTCGCGAGCGGGAGAGCAGCGGAGGGTGATGAGGGGGGAAAGAGAGGGATACGGAGAGAGAGAGAGAGAGAGAGAGAGCCTTGTTTTTTTTTCCTTTGCCTCCTCCCCGCCAAGCCCCCGTATTCCTCGCTACTGGGTAATTCCTTGCTAAGACCCTGCTTGGAGGAGGGAGATTTTTTTTCCCCCATCATGTTTTATTGATGCACGACGAGATGGACTAGTGAGATGGGGATGGAGGGATGGAAGGGAGGGGGGGGGGGGGGGGGGGAAGACGGTGATGCTCATCTTATAGTCGTACATCCATCCATACACGCACTTGTGTGCAGTATGTATGTTTTGTTCATAAGACGGTCGTCGACACGTGTCCCCTTTGACTGACCAGGCATCATCATTATCATTACATTAAGACTGGAAGAAGGGCAAACAAAGGGTAGTTAGTCGAACTTGTCTGTTAGAGTTACGATTAGGTTTTTATGTAAAAGTGTCATAGGGTTAAACTATGAGAACTTCCCTTGAAGGAAGGGTCCTTGGGATTTTACTTGGATTGTTGGTTTCTTGATTGGAGTGGCTGTAATGGGAGGGAAGCTGACGGGCTGGTTCGAGAAGGGAATGGATGGTTGAGGCGAGCGGGACACTGACAGACAGACGTAGGGACAGTGGCGCGAAGGAAACGCATGCATATGCTTATGTATGTATGTATGTACATACATACATACATACATACATACATACGTTGGGCGCGTTTTCTGCGTCAAGTTGTCAGGTGTTGAATCATGTTGTGTGTGAGTGAGAGAGAGAGTGCGTGTGTATGTATGTGCACTTGAATCCGTACATACTAAGTACAAAGTTTGGCTGGTACGGATACCGAGTGAGACATCACGAGAGAGAGGCGAGAAAGAGAAAAGAGGCTTCATTCCAGCGAGTGGGGACGGAAAAAAGAGAGACAAAGGATGAAGATGTGAGCTGGGCATGTGTGTGTGTGTGAGTGAGAGTGAGAGTGAGTGTGTGAGTGTGTGTGTAACGAGTTTATTTCAGTGTGGGGGGGGGGGGGGGAGGCTGCTTTGCTGGAGAACACTACGGATACCAACGTCAGAGGCACACACATGCATACAAACAAGGGATATGACACGTGAGAGGAGTTAAAAGAAGGGGGGGGTGATGGGAGCTTGGAGAGAGAGAGGGAGAGACATGAAGGGATTGAAAGGGAAGAAGATGATGATGTTGATGTTGATGATGATGACAAAGGAAGAAGTAAAAAGAAGAAGAAGAAGAAGTAGGAAAGGGATAGAAGAGACAGAGAGAGAGAGAGAGAGAGAGAGAGAGAAGGAGAGAAACAAGGCATGTGACTCGCAGCCAATGTTCCCGACCATGTCTCGCTCCAAGAGAAGTGAGTGTGTTAGTGTTACTGAGGTATGTACGGAGTACATATGTACATATGTGTGTGTGCGGTGCAGTGCAGGGTGAGATGCGACGGCTGTGCTCAGTTGGGGTGTGAGCAGGGAGAAAAGGGGGAGGGAGGGGGAGTATGTATATCCATCCATCCATCCATCCATCCATCCGGTATCTCATGGTTCTGGCTGCGGCTGACGAGATTAATTACTTTATATTCCTCTTACATATCCCTTCCATATGCACTCTCTCGCCTACCGCACTCTCCAGGCTATCGGAGCCAAAAAAACAATAGTATAAGTGTAACGGGAGAAGATGGTTGCACGTACGGATACAACGTGATGATATACGTCCGTATATACATACAGCATATGTACATACATATGATGGGAGTATCCGTACGGTAGCAGTGTGATATTGAGAGAGGGGGAAAGGCAATTATTCGTTCCCAACCACTCGGACAAATTAAGAGACTTACATACATAGATTTATCCTCTCCGGCTTGGCTTTTTCATGTGCTTTAATTCTCCTTTGCCTTCCCGTCTTTTTACCCCGTAGCCTAGAAAGTATCTTAGCATATGTACTTTCTATGTATTAAGGAAGAGAAAAGGGGAGATTCTCGAACTCCGCATAGGAGAGTTTCTATTCATGATGTACAGACAGTTTGTACATATGTATCTACTTCAGAGGGGAGGGGGAGAGAGAGGGAGTCATTGTTAGATGGACGCGTTGATGATGCCGTAGAGGCAGAGGCAGAGGTAGAGATATCCAAGTATGAGCAGTGGGCCGAGAGAGCACTTTTATTCCTTGCACATACGATGTGCATATTACACATGTAGACACTTGCCTCGGCACCATGTACCTATAAAGACACTCCCCTCTTAGCCCCGGAGTCCGAGACATACGGGAGGAGAGACGACGGCATTTGCATTCCATTATACCGTGTGAGTTCTCATTTGTAAACTGTTGTGCACATACTGTACAGGCATACTCGTGCAAAGAGAGAAGAGAAAGAGAAAGAGAGGAAAGAAGGCAAAGGAAAAAAAAACAATCATTGGGCTCTGGCTAGCTTACCTACCCTGCCCTACCCTACTGCATACTGTATCTAGCAATTCACTAGCTGCCAGGTTGGTTGGTTGGTAAAATCTCACGTCCCTACCGGAGCCGAAAGACGATGACGATGATGAGGGCTAGGTGGGTACCTACACTGAGGCTACACCTAGGTGGGTAGGTACTACTTACTAGGCACTCGAACGCTTGCCAGGATAAGAGAGACAAGCCGAAACAACAATTCACCCCGGAGAGATGAACGGATGATGGATGATGATGATGATGATGGGATGGGATGGGATGATTTGAGAATATCAGAATCAACAAACATTCCTCGGCCGGGCTGCTCTCTGCTGTGTTTATGCTCAGTTCCTTTTTATAGTAGGTACAGGATACCTTGTCTTGTCTGGCTTAAAGCTCCCTCCACCCCCCCTTTTTTTCCCACGAGTCGGGTTATGTATCTGCTAACGGGAGTAAAGAAACGCACAAGCACACGCGGGGTAAGAAGGGTAAGAAGGGTAGGGTAGGGTAGGGTAGGGTAGGGTAGGGTAGGTAGCCTCTTTAAAGGGAGAAAGAATTCACACAATACGTCCGTAGTTGCTCTCTCTCTTGTCTCCCTCCCTAGTATGTAGAGACTAGCATCCCTTACCCCGGTCAAGATGAAATGATCACCACATGGTAGATGGAGTAGGTACTCCGTATGGACAGAGGCAGATGAACAACGGGATGAACGGGATGAACGGGATGGATGGATGGATGGATGGATAGACGGATGGTGGGTAGGTAGATACCGCCCCCCTTCTTGAAGAAGTTTTGGGACCCTCCGGATAACTGCCGCGCCTCTCTCTACCTATGTATGTACATATCTCTCTCTCTTCTCTGCTCTTCTCTTCAAGGTTGGCCGACCGACTGTCTCCATTGTGGCTTTATTTTTGTTTCTCTCATCCCATCACACGCCCCTTCTTCACTCCACGCCCCCCCTCCACCCACTCCCTTCTACGGATACTCACCATCTACCTTCACTCACTCCCTTTTTCATCATCACGCGCAAAGGACTTGAAACGAGGAGAATATGATATGATGATCATGTTGATGATGAATCTTCAGTTACCCAATGCATACATACATATGTATAGGCACGCGCGCATGTATCTATGCACAAACATAGTATGTAGGCATGTACGGAGCCGTATCTGTGTTGCTCAGCCCGTCTCCCCTCCGCACCAACCGGCCCGTCTCTTCTGTCCATCTCTTCCACCGCGACCTACCTCAAGCTGATAAACGACTCACGGCCAGCAGTCCAACATCGCGCGCTGCATTCTTCGGCTCCGGCCGGTCTTTTCAACCCGAGCTGAGCCTCTTCCCCTTTACGTTTCTAGGTTTCGGACACATGACGTTTTGTGGCTGGCCCGTTGCATACCTCTGCCTCGACACCTACTTACCTACCTACCTCCAGCGGTAGTATGTTGGATGAAGGTGTGTAGCCTCCATGTAAGGTAATCCCTTTTTGGCACCTGCATCGACGCCCGCTCTCAACGTTCGGTTCCCTGAAGAAGGGCTGAAACAGTGGAAATTGCCGGAATTTCTCTCTCTCACCCCCCCCCCCCCCCCTTTTCTTCTTCTCTCTCTCTATCCTACCCGCCCCCCCCTTTCTCTTTTTCTTTCCCTTTCTGGGCTCTCTCTCCTTCAGATGATGAGCAATCGACGGATCAGGATGGTGTATGAGTAAAATTGTAAAGAACGATTCCAACAAGATTTTCCAAAATTAAAAAAAAAATAGAAGGATAAACCCCTTCCCTTGAGGTTTGGAGGGCAGTGTCGATGCTGTTGCTGCTGCTATTGCTGCTGCTGATGCTTTCGTTGCTCATCTCGATGCTGTTTCGCTTCCAAAGGGTCAACCGTCATTGATCATATTTTCCATCGTCAACAGAGAAGAAAGCAGCCGGCAACGGCAACGGCGAAACGCGTCTGGCTGCCGTCAATACAATCTTGATGGGCGTGCTTTGGTCGGCATACCTACCACCTAGGCATATATTATAAATCCTTGTAAGTCCGTTGGCAACTTACATAGCTTTGCTTGCCACTTTTCAAACCCACCCCTATTCTAGCCCCTTCCCTTTCCCCCCCTTTCACCACAAGAGAGAGAGAGAGAGAGAGAGAAAATGAAATAGACGACGAACTTTGTCTTGTTCGCTCATCTGAACTGACCGGAAGCTGCACAAGGATTACGCCCCCTACCCCCCCCCTTCTCTCTAGCGGTACCTACTAAGGTACTCGCTCTTAACGTGCGGTCTAGACCTGGGGGGAACCTGGCTCGATACTCGCTTTTCCCCGCGTGCACGGCTGCGCCTACCAGGTACCCACCTCGTACCTGGGCGTGTTTTAGCGTCGGGAGTGTGTCTGCTGTCACCCCTCGTCCCGCCTGAGCGATCCACTGAACGGCGTTCCGGACGGGGCCTCCATCTGGTACCTAGACACCTGGCCATCACTGCCCTAGCCAGGAGGTACCTCACCGGTCCCCCCCCCCAAGTCTTCTCTCAACCACTCCATCCTCTCTTCTCTACCCCCCCCCTTCTCCCCTCTCAGCTTACTCTCTTTCGGCATCCGGCTGTCGTTCCTCTCTTCCTCTCTCTACCCTCGCGAAGAATTCCTTCCCATACTCCTCCTCCTCTTCCTCCTCCTACTCCTCCTAATCCCCCCCCCCCCCCCCCCCCCCTTCCCCCCCCGTCCCCTCCACCCTTCTCGAGTCCTGCTGCTCGACTTGCTCTCACGAATCTTCACGGGTCATGAGCTGCGAGCCGCAGCCGTCAGCAGCAGCGTCCTTTTCTCTCGCCATCTCTCCATCACGCCTCTCTTCTGTCTACATGGACATCGGTCATCGATGAGCCTGCGACCTTCGTCCGGCTGAATCTGCGCTTCTACGACCGCGAGCGTTACCATGCGCTCTACGCCGTCCGTCGTCGTCGCCGCCGTCGCCCTCGCCGTTGCCTCGCATGCTTTGGATCCTGCACCCGTCTCCTTGCAGGCCAGCGACTGGTTCGTCTCGACCCTCGTCGTCGCCACTCGCCCTTGCTCTGGCTTCTTTGACTGACATCCGTTATTATCACCTACTTTCAGGCTGGGCATAGACGGCAACTGGTCCACCGTCTCTTTTCTCCTCGGCTCCGACTCGGAACTCGTCAACGTCCTCATCAGCACGACTCTTTCCGAATTCTGGGCCATTGGTTCGGGAGGATGCGCTGCCAGTTCGTCTCGTCTTTTCATCCTCGCCTCCTGGTCGCAGATACTGACTTGTCCCCAGACGATCCTCGTTGCAGCAATGCCCGTGGAGGGCTGTATAGCCCCAAAAAGTCCAAGCATTGGAAACCCATGGGACTTTGGCAGCTGGGCCTCACATACTTTGGTTACAACGACAACGGCGAGTATGGCCTCGACGCCGTCAACGCCTACAGCCCCATCACCAACATCGCCTTTGGCATGTCCAATGTCCTCATGTCCGCCATCAACACGACCAGCCCCTATCTTGGCCTTTTCGGTCTGGGTATTCAGCAGGGCCGCTTTGGCGATCTCGTGGCCGACTCTCCCATCACCCAGGCCGTCAAGACGTTTGGCTGGATTCCCAGTTACAGCTACGGCTACACGGCTGGCGCACATTACCGTATGATGCCCCCCTCCTTCTCTTGCCCCTTGCGCGCCTCATCGGCTGACCTTTACCCGCACAGGCAATACCGTGGTATCAACAACTCTTGGTGGCTATGACGCCGCCAGGTTCGTCCAGCATGATACCGCCTTCACCTTGACCCCCGGCGAGAGTATCCCCCGCACGCTCGTCCGAGGCATTCAGATGACTGCCAAGGACCGAGCCGATCGCCTCCCAACCTGGAACTCGTCCACCGAGATCATGTCGAACTGGAGCAGCGCCTTCACTGCCATGATCGACAGCTCCACCCCCTATCTTTGGCTTCCTGAACCGATCTGCAATCACTTCGCCCAGAGTCTGAATCTGACCTACAACACCACCTTCGATCTCTACACCCTTCCCGACAGCCTCTACCGCAAGTATTCCGCCGACAACTCCCTCGCCCTCACCTTTAGCCTGACGAGCTTCGATAACCACGACAACTTTGACTCGCCGCTCGAGGTCCCGGGGATCGTCAACATCACCGTACCCCTCCGCGCCTTCGTCAGCTACCTCGAGTATCCTTACGCTCACGGGGCCATCGCCTACGGCGATCCGGCCGTGCCTTACTTTAGCCTGAGGAAGTCGGAGAACGACAGCTTCATCCTCGGGAGGGCCTTTCTGCAGGAGTCGTACCTCATCACCAAGTTTGACGAGGCCCTGTACTCCATTCACCAAGCCCTCTTTCCCGAGAACCCCGTATCCGACGCCAACCTCATTCCCATCCGACAGCCCAAGAACAGTCCTTACCCGCCGCCCCCGACGCCCAAATCAGCCGACGAGCTCACTCCGGCGCAGATGATTGGCATCGCCGTCGGTGCCGTCCTGCTCTGCGTTGTCATCCTGGCTGCCTGGTACTACTGCCGCCGGAGATCACGGTCACATCAAGGCAGAAATAAAAAGGCGGAAGACGACGATCACAATGACTCGGCTTCCACCCTCGCCCCAGACTCGCCCAAGACGCCTGTGTCGAGGATATTGTCCAAGATGGGGTGTCGTAAGCAGTCCTTATCGCGGCGAGCCGTCGCCGACCCCGGCCGGCTTACCCTCCCGGTCGAAGAGATCCCCGTCGAAGCGCCCGACTGTCAGGTCTTCGAGCTGGCCGCCTCCGTTACCCCGGTCGAGCTCGATGCAGGAAGCGATGGCAACTCGATCGAAGAGACGGAGCTGGGTACCCACGACTCACGGCAGATAAGCCCTTACGAGCTGGCGAAGCTCAAGATCGAGCGACAGTTACGAGGCCCGGTGCCAGAATACACGCCGCCGACAAACGGTGTCGTCGTACCGTCCGATGGGAAGACGGCGCCGGAAACGTCTTCGGCGACGCAGCCATCTCGGGCGGTCGACGAGCACCCGTCACCGGCGTCGCCAACAAGGTCTGCGGCCGGAGGCTGGGTACCGGGCCACCTCTCGACGTCGGAACCGTCACCCGTCTCGCCCCGCGGGGATGGCGATCAACGATTCGGGACGCTTCCGTCTCCCGTTACGCTGCACATGCACTCGAACGCAGTGCCCCCAGACGCCGGGGGCCACACCGATCAGCCCGACCACCTGTCCCTGAGAACGAGTCGCTCTCATCCAGAGAACCCGACGACGACGCACACGTTCGCAAGGGACTCGACGCATACGACTGCCAGGGACTCATCAACGGCACATCACCGCGTCACCATCGATCCCAACAAGGTCGTCTGTCTCGGACCGCTGCCGGAAAATCTCCATATCGAGCGGCACAATATGCTGACGCGCCTCGTCGACGCCGACGGCCATGACATCTCCCTCGCTCTGTTCAACGCCGCCTCGGTGCCTTCGGAGGGCAGCCTGGGCAGCAACTACACGGAGGAAGAGGATCGGATGGTGGAGGAGCTAACGCGGCAGGCGAGCGTCTCGCAGGCCCGGTCTAGCTTCTCCCACCCTCGCGTCTCGTCCAGCAGGGAGGGAGACGAACGCCCTTCGCTGCCGCGCCACGCGGAGGAGTCGTCTTCGTCGTCGTCGCCGCCACCACCATCACCCCAACCCCGTGACGGCCCGGAGCATCAAACAGGGCACGATGGTGGCCGCATCGACCCAGGCAGGGATCTGGTCCATGTGCCGCAACTGGCTGATAAGCGCTACAGCTGGGAGGACCAATAACGGTTGCGATTTTCCCCCTTGGTTTTATCCTGACACGAACCCTTGTTTTTTTCCTTTCCCGTTTCTCATCATCGGCGCTCCCGATTATTCATTTCTCACCCCCTCCTTGTTATTGGGCTTCGTGCAACTGGGGAGGAAGAGGTGGCAAATAACACTAGCGACGGAGTTTCTATATTTTTTTTCTTCCATCTCGGCAGCGAGAGACGGGAGAGAGACGCGGGCGTTTGGGAATCTTAAGGGTCTTCAGTTTGCCCCCTAAGCAAACAAGCCCTTCTTTCCCTTCTCCCTTCTCTTCTCTTCTTATCCCTCCCCACTGTTGCTCTCTCTCATCTTCGAACCACTTTCTCGACTTGTTTTCTCCATGGATGATCTGGGAGTTGATTCTTCGCATCTTTCCACACCATTTTCCGGGGGTTTCTCATTTCTTCGGGACGTCCGAGGGGAGTTTTGATTTCGCGTCGGCGTTATGAGCTCTCGTCATCCATTTTCTTGCAAACTCCCCCCCCCCCTTTTTTTTTTGGAAGACCACCACCATCATCATTATTATCACCATCTATATTATTTATTCTCACGTGTTCACGATCAGAGGTGGATTCAGTCATTGTCTGGGACTGGCCGGGGGTGTGTTTCTTATGGAAGAAGCTTGTCTTTTTTCTCTTGGGAAGAAACATGGGGTAAGAAGGCCATTGGTTTTTTTTTCTCTTTCTTCTTGATTTGGTTTTGGACTGGCTTCTCACATCCATTCCCCCCCATTTCATCCGTTGCGTCATTGAGAGATGGGCGAGAGTCTTCTTTCTCTCGCGCTCTCTCTCTCTCTTACACCCACACTCAAACAAAACAAGACAAAAAAAGACAAGAGACAAACACAAACAAACACATGAGCTCCAAATGCAGGTTCATCCTTTTCCTTGATTCGACTAGACTAGTCTCCTTCCATCAGCGGCGTAGACGAGTTTTCTTCTCCTTTTTCCAAATCCCCCTTTGGACGATGAGGGAAGGGAAAAATAACAATACAAATGAAATAAAGATGAAATGAACAACAATTCGAATCATAGACTATCTAAATGGTCAAGACCCAAGATTCATAATCGAGGGGAGAGAACTACCATATCTCCTGCCACCAAGTAAGCGTACGCAGTCGAGCGCCTCTCACGTCGTCGTCGGCGTCGGCCCCGACGACGGCGTCGAGCACGGCGGCACGACACGCGTCTGCCATCTTGGAGGAGCCGCCGCAGACGAGAAAGATGGGGTCGGCGGTGCGGACGAGGGCGGCGATGAGGTCTGCCTCGCGACGGACGAGGTGCTGGACGTAGACCTTTTCCGGCTGGTCTCTCGAGAAGGCGGTGAAGAGGAGGAGGTTATCCTCACGGGAGAGGGAGCGCCATTCGTCCGAGAAGAAGAAGTCTGATTCTCTGCTTCTGTTTCCGAAGAAGAGCATCGTCTGGCCTGGCTTTGACTTCTGATGAAGATGGTGGGATAGGCGTTCGAGGATGAGGCTTCGGACGGGGGCGATGCCCGTGCCCGTGGCCATGGCGATGAGCGGGCGGGAGCTCGCTTCCGCTCCGTGGACGGGCGACGACGCGGGACGGTGGCTGACGGTCAGGCGGCGGGGTGGGCTCAGGTGGGCGAGGTAGCGGGAGCAGAGGCCCTCGCGGGGTTTGCGGAGGATGGTGCGGTAGCGGACCATTGCGACGAGGAGTTCGACGCGGGTGGTGTTGTTGGTGTTGTTGTTGTTGTCGTGGCTTTCACCTTGGTCAGTGTCTCTGCTGCTGTCGTCGTGGTTGGCGATGCTAAAGTCGCGGCCGCGTATGAGGGGAAAGACGTCGAGCAGGCGATGGGGGGGCACGCGGACGGAGCGAAAGTCGACGAGAACCTCGAGGATGGAGCGACGACAGCGGGTAGCGTAGTCGAAATAGTCGTCCAAGAATTCCGTCGTCGTCAGTTCCACGAGACGGTCGCGATGATCCGGCTCTGACGAGTAGTACGATATGGCTCTCAGAAAGGAGCGCCGAGGAACGGCTGCCAGGTCGATGCTTTGAATGAGCAGGTCGCGCAGCGTGCAGGGTGGCGGCGAGGGGACGACGAGGCCTGGCGGTAGCGCTTGGCAGAGGGAGAGGTCGAGAGCCATGTCGGCGACGGACTCCCAGCCCATGAGGGCGATGAGCTTGTCGGCTTCCTCTATGGGGTTCTTGGGGTAGATGGTGAGGCAGTCGCCGGGATTGCAATGGAGACGCTGGCCTGGGCCGCGGTTGGCTATGTCAAAGGATAGGAGACGGACGTCCTGCCAGTGAGCATCGGGCGTCATTCGTTTGCTGTCTACCAGGGTGGCCTTCCATCCGTCGGGGATGGATATGAGGTCCTCCTGTAAGGGGGGCTCGATTGATGCATCTCCTCCTCCCCCTCCCCCTCCCCCTTTCTCCTCAGCTCTGCTTAGAGCCGGTTCAAGAGACCAGCGAGGAGGCAGATTCTCGTCATCCGGCAAAGGCGGCAAGCCGTGAGGATGGGGATGATGCTCGAGAAGATGGCCTCTCAACTCGTCCGCCCAACGGACAAAGCTGCCGTCTATGCTGCGCCGGGCGCCGATGATGCATCAGCACGGTTTGGCATCCCTGGTCGAGCAATAAACGATAGCAATGGTGTATTTTCTTTACCCCTCTGGAAACTGTTCATCGGCCTCGCACGGATCGAAAAACGTGGTGGCGCCGAGTTGCTGCAGCCGACGGACCAGCTTTCGGGCTGCCCAGTTGAAGCTGAGTGATGGACATGTTCGGTCAGACTCGTCGGAAGAACGGGATAAGGAGCCCAAGGACACACTTGACATAGGTGCTGTCTCCCAGACCGAAGCATGTGAAGCTCAGCTGGGAGAGACATTCAGGAGGCAACTTCTTGCGCAGCAGCTTTCTCCAGAAGACGAGGGCGTTGCGAGGCAGGTCGCCCTGGCCAAAGGTGGAGACGACGAAGATGACGAGACGATGGCTGACGAGGGCCGGCTGTGAGAGGAGAGGGAAAAAAATTCAGTCTCTTGGTCTCTTGGAGGAAAAGAGTGCCATCAGAAGGGTGAGCGTACGAGGTCGACGGCATTGAGTTCTTGAACGAGGCTCTGGAACCGAAGGCGCTGACAGAGACGGCCAAGCTCCTCAGCCAGGTCCTGGGCATTGCCCGTCTCGGATCCGTAGAGGAGCAGGATGGACCTGTCGGGGACGGCCATGATGATGGGAGTTCGACACGAGATGGTGAGTGCATGGCCATTGAAGAAGTTTTGTCGTCGATCTGGGGTTTGGGGCCGATGACCGGAGCCTCGCTGGTCTCGGTGGAGGAGGGCCGTGCAGCAGCGGGAATAAGGGCCGGTTGCTATTTAGCCGGGTACAAGAAGGCTCTGTGGGCCTGTGGCAGAGTGATTCTACAGATAAGGGTGAAAGATTCTCCGGGGCCGGGTTGTAGTGGTGGTGCTTTGCTATCCGTACATACGTACTTGGTCTTTACTGAGACACTGTCGGGTTTAATTTTTCTTCTTCTTGTATTAGGTAGTATCTCTTGATAGCTGGGTAAGATGATCAGATGAACGGTATGTCTCTGACCCCTGCTTCGTGGCTTCTCTGAATCATGTCAACAAAGGCAGGCAGACCAGTGCTGAGGCGAGGCGAGCGTCGCTTGCCTTGTTGAAGTAAAGCAACTTGATGTCCATCACCGCATCACGGCATGACCCAAGAGAAAGTGAGTGAAAGTCCGCGGTTACGTAAGGATGCTCGCTTCTTTTTTCTTTTTCTTTTTCGCGCTTGCTCGTCACCTTATCCTGGCAAGCGCTGTCAAGTCCTGCTCTCCACTTTCCTGGGTACGTGTGTGTTTCAGATTAGGTGCTTGTCTATCTTAATCGTAGTATCTGCAGATAGGTAATGCGGGCTCACAGCGCGAGTCACTATCTTTAAGTACCTGATCTTGGTGTCCCCACCGTAGAGTGTGACAACCTTGTCGAAGTAAAAGCTACTAGGAGCGACCTTGAATGCTACCTGCGCTTGCTGAAATAAAGCTCTTGCTTGAGTGGACGGACAAGGCAGGCAGGCCAGGCAGGGCCCCGAACCACACACAGCAGTAGGTAGGTAGGTAGGTAGGTAGGTAGCACACACACACACACTCACAGAGCAGCAGCAGCAGCCAGCAGGAGAGTCCCAGCGTTGTAGGCGACCCCCCCCCCCCCACCCATCAGAGCACATAAGATAGAGAAAGAGAGAAAGAAGCCGGGCGGGTAAAAAAAGGATAAACTACAAAAAAAAAAAAAAAAAAAACTAATTCCCAGATATCGGCATCTTTTCATAGGCGTCGACCCCCTTTCTCTCTCTCTCTCTCCTCCTCCTCCTACCCCTACTTCTCTCCTCTCCTCTCCTCTCCTCTCCTCTTCCTTTTCCCTCTTACACACACATCCAACCGGTACAAAAAAATTCGTGTGTCTCCCGCACTGCGCACTTCTTCAACCCTCTCCCTCCCCCCCCCTCAAACCTGATCTAGGGCACCAAGCTACCCTGACCCCCCCCCTCCATCTCCTCCTTCATTGCACCCACCACAAGTTCAACTCTCGCGAGCTTCCTCGTCTCTCTCCACCTAACCTTTTATCCACCCACCTTCCAAGGGAAAAAAAAGTCGATACAGCGACCGCCAGCCTCAAGTTCAACATGTCTGCTGCCAACGTGGAGAAGATCTCTGACGTCGCCGTCAACGAGCTTGCAACTGCTCTGGGCAATACCTCACTGAGCCAGTCTGCCGACGACAAGGCAGCCGCCAACGAGGCTGCTTCCGCCAGCGCTGCTGAGGGCCGTCGCCTGTATATCGGCAATTTGGCCTACGCCACACTCGAGGAGGAGTTGAGGGCCTTTTTCAAGGACTACCTTGTGTGCGTCTCCTTCTCTCTCTCTCTCTCTCGCGTTCTTTTGTCATCAAGGAAAAAAAAAACACCCCCCTCCCCCCTCTGCATCTACCTGTCGCTTCATCACCAAGCAATATCGATATCCTCTCTGCCTCGTCAGGTGCACTTTCCCGCCTCACTAGTCTCGCGCTGACGCCATGCCTTGTCTTCTAGGGAGAACGTCTCGATCCCCAAGAACCCTCGCACGGATCGTCCCGTCGGCTACGCCTTCGTCGACTTGTCCACCCCCACCGAGGCCCAGCGCGCCATCGACGAGCTCTCGGGCAAGGAGATACTTGGACGTAAGGTGTCCGTTCAACTTGCCCGCAAGCCAGAGTCGCCCGGCGAAAAGGCCGAGGTGTCCAACGGCGACGTTTCCGGCAACGACGTTTCTCGCCGTCGTCCGTCTGGTCGTGGTCGCGGTCGCGGTCGCGGCCGCGTCGCCCGCAATGCCCGCGGCGGTCGCTATGGCGTGAGTCGCTCGAAGCGACGTTTCCGGAAACCACTGACGCTCGCTCAGGACGGAGGTGACGACAAGAGGGACGACGAGAACGCCGACATCGCAGTGACTGACGCCTCCGCTGCGGCCGACGGCACCCATGAGGTGCAGCCTTTGAAGGACATTACGAACAAGAACCAGACTGACGACAACGCCAAGCACCTCAAGGCACATGCTCGCCCCCAGCGTGAGCGTCGGGAGCGCGGCCCTCCCGCGGATGGCATCCCTTCTAAGAACAAGGTCATGGTTGCCAATCTGTCCTACGACTGCACCGAAGAAAAGGTGAGCATTACCCCAGACGGATACTTTTTGCTTGGGAGACCCGCCGCTGACATGAGCCCGCGTGACAGCTCAAGGACCTCTTCGAGGGATACGGTTGCAGCTCGGCCAAGATTGCGCTCCGACCGATTCCCCGATTCATGATCAAGAAACTGCACGCCCGTGGTGAAGCCCGCAAGGGGCGCGGCTTCGGCTTCGTCACGTTGGCTTCGGAGGAGGAGCAGCAGAGGGCTGTGGCCGAGATGAACGGCAAGGAGGTTGACGGCCGTGAGATCGCCGTCAAGGTGGCCATCGATAGTCCCGACAAGACTGACGAGGATGCCAACGCCCACCATGGCGAGGAGGCAGACAACAACGGCTGCGAGACTCTCATCACGGCCTAGGCTTGAGAGTGACGCCCGCCGACGACTTGGAATGTGTCCTTGCTGGGATGAGCATACTTACAGTTTATGGCACGCGATTTTTCAATGATATCTCCTACGGTAGACGACGCTCGCTATACTCGTCGACGTCTTTTCTGACTTTGCTCTCGAGGACGCGGTTGCCTGGGATCAGGCCTTTTCCCCCTTTCCCCTCTCCCCCGGTTTTTTTTTGTTCATCCCCTTTTGCTCTCTCTCTCTCTCTCTCTCTCTCTTCCTCTCTCACACACTCTGTGCCTCTTTTCTTCTCTTACGCCTCGAGGGGAGGGACATGATTGGGCCTTTCTCTTCCTCGGAATGTACCTGTATTTTCTCTTTTATTCCTTCTCCCACGAAAAAGGAAAAAAAAAACCCACCTAGCTGTAGAACAGGGGAAGAAAGGATGGAACGAAGGAAGGCAAAACTTTTCGGTGCCATAGTTTATTATCATGCGAGAGCAAACTAATACATACACGGCGCAGATGCTAACGTGCCTACCAGTTGCTTGCATGCACTGATCCATACACAGATGCCTATATGTACGGATTATATCCGTCGTGTCTGTATCCGTAGATGTGATGCACTCAACCTACTACTAGGTAGCCTACTTGGTAGGTAATGCAGATAGCTAATCTCTCCGATGGTCGTGTGACGTGCGAATAGCGGATGAGCTCAATTCCTCTTCATTTACGGATATGTATGTATGTACATATAAATCTGCTACTAGCACAAAACAGCATGCAATGCGCTGGTCCTGGCGCTGGACGATGATAGGCTGGTACCTCTTTCGCTGCGCCGTCATGCGGGAGCCGACCAGCCGCAGAGTGGAATGAGCCTGGTATGTGCTTAATATGCCGAATATTAGGAGGCAAATACCGGCGCGGCATAACCTCTGTTTCACTCACCCACTCATCTCCCCCCCCCCCCCCCCCCCTCCCTTTCCATCTTCCCAGCAGGCAACAGAAGACGCAGCAGCGATTCTGCCAGCCATTGACGCCATGGCTTCAAAGGCCATGTGGGAGGTCGATCCGGAGACGCGATCCAAGGTAGGCCAGCGAGCGAGAGAGAGAGAGAGTTCGTGTGCTGGAAGTTGTAGTGGTGGCAGTGGACTGACCACCGCGATGTGCGCTTAGCTGGCCGCGCTGCAGAAAGAGTCGAAAAACAACGTCTGCTGCGACTGCGGCGCGCCGTCGCCGCAATGGGCGTCGCCCAAGTTCGGCGTCTTCATCTGCCTGTCGTGCGCGGGCGTGCACCGTGGGCTGGGCGTGCACATCTCCTTTGTGCGGAGCATCTCGATGGACGCCTTCAAGGCGAGCGAGATTGAGCGCATGCGCGTGGGGGGCAACGAACGGTGGAGGACCTTCTTCGACGAACACTCCGACACGCAGATGAGGGGAATCAGCTGGGACGATGCCACCATCGCGGAGCGCTACAGTGGCGACGTGGGCGAGGAGTGGAAGGAGAGGTTGACCTGCAAGGTTGAGGGGCGCGAATACGTGCCCGGGGCGGTCAAGAGGTCGTCACCCACGACGACGACGAGTACGTCTGCGGCCACGGCCACGGCCACGAGTCGGACTCGGGAGGCTGCGACGACGACGACGCCGACGCCGTCGGCGGGTAGCCGAGGTCAGAGCCCGGCGGACGGGGTTGCGTCGCGCAAGGCTCGCGTCGACGACAAGTACTTTGCGCGTCTCGGCGCAGATAACGCTGCCCGGCCGGATCACCTACCGCCTAGCCAGGGGGGAAAGTACGCCGGCTTCGGCAATACGCCTGAGGCGGCGCCGGGTGGTGGTGGTCAGGCCGGGCTGCCCAACTTGGAGGAGATGCAGAAGGATCCAGTGGCGGCGTTGACCAAGGGTTTTGGCTGGTTTACGTCTACGGTGACGAAGACGGCTAAAAATGTGAATGACGGCTACATTCAGCCCACGGCCAAGAGCGTACGTTTTTTTTACTTTCTTTCTCTCCCCCTCTCTCGTCATTCAACCTGTTTCTTTTTAGTGGGCAGCGGCTGACGAGACGGAGGGGAGCAACGACAGATCGCCGACGGCGAATTCGCCAAGCAGGCCCAGCTCACGGCGACGCAGCTGGCGCGACAGGCGCAGGCGGCGGGAAAGAACGCGCACGAGGGCTTCAACAGGTTCGTCGACGGGGGTGGGTCAGACTACCGGCGGGTGGACGCGGCGCCGATGGACGCCAACCGCAAGAGCTTCTGGGACGACTTCTCGAGCTTGGCGGAGCAGCAGCAGAAGCATAAGAGCAGCTCTTCTATCGGGACGAGCGCCATGGGCATGGGGAAGGGTGCGAAGGGGATGCAGAAGCAGACTGATGAATGGGATGATTGGTGAGCGGATTGTTTATCTTCTTCTGCTCCTTCTTTCTTCCTTTTCTTTCTTTCTTTACCCATTCCTTGGTCTTCTTGAGGTCTTGGGTTCTGTCGGAGTCTGGGCGTGTGAAAGGTTGGTTGGCTGGCTGTGGCAGAGGATTTCGTCTTCGTAGAAGGCTTCATGATGTTGATGAAGGGGTGGGAGAATAGTAGACCAATTTACCACATACATATACTCATACTCGTACATCATGCTGTGATGTCAGCGTCTTCGAATCGGTCACGTGCTGCTAAGAGCCGCTCAGAAGCCAATTGCTCGGCAAAGACTATTCCACGTTGCTTTAGACGTCGACATCCCCCTTCTCTCCCAGAGCCATGTCTGCCCTACGGATCTTGGTACCCGTCAAGCGGGTCATTGACTATGCCGTACGTGGAATTAGGAATCTATCTATGTTTATATCTCTATACTTCTTCTGACATCTCCCCGTCGATAAACAGGTCAAGCCGCGGGTCAACCGGGCGCAGACGGCAGTGGAGAAGAGCGGAGTGAAGCACTCGATGAACCCCTTCGACGAGCTCTCGGTAGAAGAAGCGATACGGATCCGAGAGAAGAAGCGAGCCCCCGGCGGGGTCGAAGACATCTGCGCCATCACGGCCGGGCCGGCGAAGTCGGTGGAGGTGCTACGTACGGCCCTAGCCATGGGAGCGGACCGAGGGGTGCACGTGGAGGTGGGGGGCGAAGACGAAGAGCTCGAACCGCTGACGGTGGCCAAGATGCTACGGGAGGCGGTAATACGGGAGAAGAGCAACCTGGTGCTGGTGGGCAAGCAGAGCATCGACGACGACGCGGCGCAGACGGGACCCATGCTCGCCGCTCTACTAGACTGGCCCCAGGCTACGCAGGCGAGCAAGATTGAGTTTGGGGACGGGGACTCGGTCGTCGTCACGCAGGAGGTTGACGGTGGGGTGGCGACGGTCAAGGCCAAGTTGCCGTTGGTGGTGACGACGGACCTGAGGCTTAACGAGCCTAGGTATGCGAGCTTGCCTAATATCATGAAGGCGAAGAGGAAGACTGTCCAGAAGGTTTCGTTGAAGGATTGGGGGGTTGAGAATGGGAAGAGGCTCAAGGTGCTCAAGGTGACGGGTGAGTCCCCCCCCCTTTTTTTTTTCTCTCTTCTTTCTCTCAGGTTATTCCTTTTTGCAGTGTGAGTGTGTGTGAGTTGCTGACGTGGGGTTTTGGGGGGGGTTTTGCAGAGCCGGCGCCGCGTAAGGGGGGTGCGAAGGTTGAGGATGTGGGAGGGTTGGTTAGTCGGCTTAAGGAACTGGGGGCTTTGTGATGATGCAGTGATGATGATATACATACATATATATATGTACACATATACACATACATATACCGCTATGTATGTATGTATGCTTCCGAGGCTGCTATTGAAAGGGTGGTAAGTTGTCATGTAAGGTATTGTCTGTAGGAGATGTTACGAAGACGGATGCATACAGCCATACCTTGAATGGATGCAGTCTTGTTTGCTAGCTGCCTACCTGGGTTTGTAAGGTTGGTTGTCGGCGTGCCTTGGGCTAGGCGGTTACGAGGGTTTCTACATATGTATGTACGTGTGTATGTATGTATGTGTGTAGGTAGTTACCGTGGTTGAAGTGCAGGTCGTTCTGCAGGCCCGATGTTCGGCGCTTGAGGAAGAATACTGGATCGGGTCATCCGAGACCGATGCATGACTACCTACCTTGCCTAGTAGGTAGGTATGGACGGATACTAAAGCTGCCTACGAATACATATTGTACACACACATGTTGCATACTTGTGTAGGAAATATTCGTATATATGTATGTACAGGCAAAACAAGGGCAAGGCAAGGCGAAGCGGAAAAGGTGGAGAGGAATGGAAAAGAAGACCGAGCTTGTAACGCTGAAGACTTGGATTATTCAAGAAAATCCAGAAGTTCGTTTCCGGGTTGAAGTTCCGGACGGCACTATTAACTTGCAAGGGGTGAGAGAGAGAGAGAGAGAGTTAATAATAATACATGTACGGATATGTATGCATGCATGTATGTTCTATATTGAGGCAACCTTTTCCCCTTCTTGCTCATGACGAGATGGGGAGAGAGAGTTGTGTGATTGTTTTGGAAGGGAAGAGAGAGTTGAGTCGTTGCATTGTTGTGCCGCATATAGTATGTATATGGATGGATGCTAAACAGGGTCAAGTCAGTGTATGTATTACTGTGAGTGTGAGGAAAAGGAAGGAAAAGCTGACTCCATAAAGAAATACAGTAAGAAAAGAAAATGTAATACAAAACATGTGTGCGTGCGTCTGATCATCGTCAATGTCCAACTGTGCGACCACCCATGTTACGAGTCTAGAAGCTGGCGAAACGCAGCAGCCGTGTGTTCGTCTTTTCCTTGGCGGATTTCATACAAGGAAAGGGTTGGTTATTCTTGTACGTAGCATAGTACTGTATCCGGGACTTTTCTTATGCATTTACGAAGAGAGGGAGGGCAGGGGATATTAATGCCGCAGTGAGTTGAGAGTGAGCGCGAATTTGTGCGTCGGGCCGAGACGCGTTGATAGGGGTCTTTTTTTTTTCCACGTCTTTAATTCTGTTTCCCTATAATATGTTGTTTAATATTGTCCTGCTCTTTTAGAGTGTGAATTGTCGTGTTTTATAGATGGGTTTCTTTGATTTAACTTCATCTGCCTTGTCCTGCTCTCTTGCTCCATTTCTTTAGCATGCTTTACTCCGTACCTAGATTTTATTATAATACCGTTTAGATGCGTTTCTCATCACACCGTGTACAGGCATATATACATATGTACATACGGCATCGGCAACGGTTCTGGAACCCGATACTCGCAAGTAAAGAGAGAGAAAAATTTGCTGCAATTGGATTTACAGGCGGATATGCATGGTAAGACGCTATGTGTGTCCGTAGAGGAGGGAGGGGAGGGTATGTCGCGGCGGGGGGTCACCGTCTTTGGTCAGCTGCTTGCTTGTTCCATTGGGCGCCAACGCATCGTGAGAATTCTTCCTCACCGCGGGAAAGGGGGGGGGGGATGAGCAGGGGGGGAGAAGAGGAAGGCGGGGGGGGGGGGGGGGGGGGGGGGGGGGGAAAAAGACCGGCGGCCCCCTCCAAAGCCTCTCCCTCCCTCTGCCCCTACTTCTCTCTCCCCCCCCCCCCACCCCCCCCTCCACTCATCC
>PDHQ01000007.1:171348-227511 GCA_003339415.1 Ophiocordyceps camponoti-saundersi (nom. inval.)
GGGGGGTGGGGCGGGGGGGGGGGGGGGGGGGGGGGGGGGGGGGGGGGGGGGGGGGGGGGGGGGGGGGGGGGGGGGGGGGGGGGGGGGGGGGGGGGGGGGGGGGGGGGGGATGAGGAGAGAGAACAAGGCGGTCTCGTTCAATAGGTCTTCCTCTCTCTGTGCCTCTATCTCTGTCTATCTCTCCCATACAACGCAGCTGTTCATCATCATCGTCGTCGTCGTCTTCTTCTTCTTCTTCTCCCCCCCTTTTCTTGCATAAATGTGCCTACATATTTTCTTTAGGGCTTTGTTCTAGGCCGCTTCCCCTGTACCTAGGTAGTAGCAGTTGGTCCGTTGGTCGGTACTACGTACTAGATACTCCTTGTCGTATCTCTCGAATCATCATAGCGTGATACCTCTTCCTCTTCCCGCCGGCTACCATCTCGCTACCTCCCGTCAGCTTTACCCCTCCACCTCCGTTACCGGATGCTGACTCCCTCGTATCGAGTACCCTGGGTGTCCCCGCTTACCCACTTTTCAAGTCTCATCACTAACTCCCTCCGTCTTTGGAAAGCTGCCACCACCACCTCTGTGCCTTTCCTCCTCCTCCTCCTCTTCCTCAGCTCACCTCTTCCTCTCTCTCACACTCTTCCTCCACCACTCACTCTGCTTCCTCGCTCTCACGCTCTACCTGATCTACCCTCCCTGTCAATCTGTCTCTCTGCCGTCGCACCAGACGTTTCCGTTCTTCCCCGCCAACCACCCTCCCCCCTCCCCTCGTCCTTTCCACAAATAAAACGACGATTGCTACGATCCTCCCTCTGTCATCCACTTTCTATCCTGCTTCCCCCTTCCCTTCCGAGTGCCTCCGTCGCCCGCGCCCCCGAACCGGCCTTATGAACGGGCGCTCGTCTGTCTTCACGTCTCAGGTACATCTTCTCTCTCTCTCTCTCTCTCTCTTCCTCTTCATACTCACCTCTATCATCTGTTTATTTTTTGCGTGCTAATGGCCGTGTCCACGCAGGATTATCTCTCTGGTGAGCTCCTTGTTCGCCAGTGTCTTCCTCTTGTCTCTTAGCTGCGTCGACTCAACTAACATCGACAGACCACTTGTGGAGGTCCTTGTCGGCTTAGACCCTTGTCTCAACCTAACTTTCCCCTATCTCGTCCTCTCTTCCCATCTCTTCTCTTCATCTGTTCATCATGTTCGCCCGCCTGGCCATCCCGTTCGCCAAACCGGCAGTCTTTGCCCGTCCCTCTGTCCGCTTCCTTTCTCGAAATGTCACCGCTGCTGGGAGCACCGGCAGGAAGATGCCGTCTCAGGGTCTCCGAGCTACGGCACCTGTAGCGTCGCTACCCGCCACCTTTACCATCAGGGTCAGCTCATCAACCATGATGCTCCTCGCCCCATCTGCTCCGCGCTGACATCTTTTTCCCTTCGCCAGGATGGACCTGTCTTTTGGGGCAAGGCCTTTGGTGCCAACTCCAATATCTCGGGCGAGGCCGTCTTCACAACCTCTCTTGTGGGCTATCCCGAGTCCATGACCGATCCCTCGTATCGCGGCCAGATCCTCGTCTTCACCCAGCCTCTCATCGGCAACTATGGTGTCCCCTCGAGCCAGCGAGACTCTTACAACCTCCTCAAGTACTTCGAGTCTCCACACATTCAGTGCGCCGGTGTTGTCGTCTCCGACGTCGCTCTAAACTACAGTCATTGGACCGCCGTCGAGAGCCTCGGCGAATGGTGTGCCCGCGAGGGCGTACCGGCTATTTCGGGCGTCGATACCCGTGCCATCGTCACCCACCTCCGTGAGCAGGGATCCTCCCTCGCTCGCATCACCATCGGAGACGAGTACGACGCCGACGAGGACGAGAGCTTCGTCGATCCCGGTCAGATCAACCTGGTAAAGAACGTGAGCACCAAAGCCCCCTTCGTCGTCGAGTCCCCGGGAGCAACCTTCCACGTCGCCCTCATCGACTGCGGCGTCAAGGAGAACATCCTCCGCAGCCTCGTCAGCCGCGGAGCCTCCGTCACTGTCTTCCCTCATCATTATCCCATCCAGAACGTCGCCCAGCATTTTGATGGCGTCTTCATCTCCAACGGGCCTGGTGATCCGACCCACTGCCAGGAGACGGTCTACAACCTGGGCCGCCTGATCGAGACGTCGTCCATCCCCATCATGGGCATCTGTCTGGGCCACCAGCTGCTGGCCCTGGCCGTCGGCGCTCGCACCGTCAAGCTCAAGTACGGTAACCGCGCCCACAACATCCCCGCCCTCGACCTCACCACGGGTCAATGCCACATTACGAGCCAGAACCATGGTTATGCCGTCGATGCCAGCACTCTTCCTAGCGAGTTCAAGGAGTACTTCGTCAACCTCAATGACGGAAGCAACGAGGGTAAGCCTTTTTTTTTCTCCGTGTCGACAGAGCCAGTCCAAGTCTGACAAGAGGTTCCTTTGCAGGCATGGTCCATAAGACGCGTCCCATCTTCTCGACCCAGTTCCACCCCGAGGCCAAGGGCGGTCCGATGGACAGCGCTTACCTGTTTGACAAGTACCTACAGAACGTGCAGCTGGCCAAGAACGCCCAGCGCGTCTACAAGGACAACCGGCCGAGTCAGCTGATGCTCGACCTGTTGAACAAGGAGCGTGTCGGTGTCGACCCCGCCCCTGTTGCTAGCGTGGCATAGCCGAGCCTGTGAGGTTGTTGTTTTTACATGCGAAGAAAAGTTTTGGTCTTTTTTTTTTTTGCTTTCCCTGTTCTGTCTTTCCTTCATCCTTTGCGCATTATCTTTTCTTACCTGTGAGAAGGATAACGTATATTGTCAGGGGCTTCTGGGGACGACAACTTGGTATGAATGGACATACGGTGGAAGTTGAAACAAACAAAAAAAAAGTGTGTCGTGTCACGTATGCATGTACGCAAGCGCAGTACTAGGTACTATTCGCAATACATGGGGAACCGAAGGAGGTTGAAACACATGAGTATAACAGTTTCTCGATGTGGTAAATGTATCGTCTCTGCAGTGTTTTTTTCTTCTTGCTATATATAACTTGTCACGTATCGACAGTGGTTTGCCTACCTAGGTATTTATGACAAGTCAGGAAGATCTTGCTGTCCCGTCCATCCACATGCCCGTCCATGCTCGTTCCATGCCATCCATTCCCCCCCTTCGCATCATCCCCTTCACATCACCCTTTCACCGCCCGTCACAGCCAGCGCCCTCTGGACCACGACTCGACTCGGCTCGTCTCACCTCGTCTCGCGACGCGCGCATAAGAAAAAAAGGTACAGAAAATGAAAAAAAAAAAACGAAAAGGAAAAAACCGAGTTTTTTTAAAAAGAGAAAAAAGGAAGAAAAAAAATTTAATCGTACAGAATCTCGGAAAGCGAAGAAAATAAGGCATGGGAAAAGAAAAGGAAAAAGGGGGGGGTGAATGGAACAGAACGATTCGGAAATGGATGGGCCGCCTTTTTCCGTCGGTTCTCGTGTGTTCCCGCGAGGGTCGAGGTGAGTTGACCGAATTGTTCGACGGTGTTTCCCTATGCCCTCCCCCCCCCTCCCTTCCTATTTGCCGTTCTTCTCCGCCTCACTTCATCAGCTTAAGATATGATTTCCGTTGTTTTTTTATTCGCTGTTAATCTCTCTGACTTTGACTGTCTTTCCTTTCGTTCTCTTGACCCCATTTCGATTTGAACATGGAAGGGGATTTGTGTTCTGCTGACATCGAGTTGGGGGGTCCGAGGTTGGGCTTGTCAACTGGTGGAAGACGGGGTATGAATGTATAACACTTCTTAAAACGGAGAAGAATAGCAAAAATAAAGGTCAAGAAACCAAGGTGAGGAAAGAGGCGTCGCCAACGGCTGTCCTCTCTACCAGCGGCGATCACCGTATCCATCTTCCGGCCCGGCGCCGTAGCTGTGGCCGTGACGAGGGGGGCGATCGTATTGGTGTTGGTGTTGGCGACTATAATGGTTGTGATGATGGCGGTACTGGTCGTACTGATGATCACGATGGTGGTCGCGGTGGTGGTCGCGCTCGTCAAAGGCCGGGCCCGAGTAGTGGTGGTGGTGGTGGCGATCGCTGCGGGAGCCACGGCCGTAAGACGGGGGTGGTGGCAGTGGCGGGTCCCATGGGCCTCCTCCTCCTCCTCCCCTGCCGCGAGGAGGGAAGAATCGCCCGCCGCCGCCGCCGCCGCCCCGGTAGTTGCCACGTGGAAAGGGGCGCCCGTTTCCGTTGTTGGCGGCCATTCGCTCGCGTTCGATGGCTTGTTGTCGATGAGGCGGACGGATGCCCTGAAATATCTCCTTTCCGCGATCGACGAAGCGGTCGCTGTCCTGGAAGGTGTAGCGGTTGCTGTCCCCCACGAGCGGACGGGCTAGATCACGCGTGTACAAGTTGCGCATGTCCTGAAGTCTGCGACGGGCCAGGACGACGGGAACCGTCCGGTACGAGATAGGTGGCTGGGTCCTGGTAAGCTCGCCGTCGCCGGCGCCGGCGCCGTCGTCGTCGTCCGGGCCGCGTTGCGCGCGCAGAGGGGGGTGAGGAGCAGGAGGCGACGACGGACCGCGGCGAAAGTCGTCGTAGCTTGCCGCATCGGGACCCGACATGTGGCCGTGGTAGTCGCGCTGTGGCGGCGGCGGAGCGGATGGACGATACCCGCGAGGCCCGGTCGGGGCTCCTTCAATGCCTACCGGGGCGGCCGAAACGGAGTTGCGACTTCCCACGTGCGCACTCCCTGTATTAGAGCGCAATGTCGCTTCGACGTCGTCCGCCGTGGCGTGGTAGAACACCTCCCATCGGAGGCTCGTCTTCCTGTCGCCCATGTGCTCCTCCTCCATCTCGATCCACTGGTCGATCTTTTCGGCCGGGACGAAGTCTACGAAGAGAGCTTTCCTGTTACTTTCTCTAGGCCACACGCGGCCGTGCAGGCAATCGCGAACCCGGGCGGCTGTGGACGTCGAGCCGAAGACGACAAAAGCGTGCGTGCGGATGGAATCAACGAAGAATCTCTGTATAATGTCGTCTTCGACGTCGTCTCTGTCTTCGTTGTCGCCCGCCGACACCTTGGCGAGATGGACCAGATGGGCTCGGAGGTCGGCCTCCCTCATCGGTCGCATTAAGTTGTTAATGTAGATAGCCGACGTGTATGGGTGATTGGGAGGATCCACCGGGCCAGACGGTGGTGGCGACTCTTCTTCATGGTGCTCTGGCTCTTGGGTGGTTGGTACTGCCAAGGTGATGTTGCTGTTGGCTGGTTCGGACTGCGTCACCTCGGCCTCGTCGGGCTTCTCGGGCTGGGCTTGATCTTGGGCTCGATCTTGGTCTGGGTCTTGGTCTTGGGCTTGGTTTTGGCCGGCTCCTGTTCGAGGAGGTGTCATGACATCCTCTTGCACCATGTCCTTGTCCTCCTCTTCAGCGCGCCGGCGCTTGACGGATTCGTCCTGCGGCGGCGGACTGGCAGAGCGACGTTTGCGCTTCAAGGCGTCGACGGCACCTTCAGGCGGTAGCGTCTCTTCGACGACATGCTCTCCGTTGCGAGTTTCCTGAACAGCGCCATCCGCCTCGGTCTGCGGGCCGGGTGAGCGAGAAGTCGGGCTAGGAGGTTGTTGCTGGACCTCGGCAATTGCGGGCTTTTCTTTGACCCAATCGTCGGCGTCTTTCTCTTCCTCTTCCTCTTCCCCATGCAGGGAAGGCTCCGGCACCAGCTCGATGGGCTCGTCGCTGACTTCGTCGATGGCTTCCGACTCGACAATCTGGTCCTGTCCGGGGCTCGGCGCGGCCTCATCGTCGGCGGCTCGCAGACGAGCGACGAGCTCAGCTTTCAGACCGCCCTGGGGGAGGCCTCGATTCTTCAGCTCAGCCTTGAGCTCGGTGACCTTGAGCTTCGTCCAGTCGGAGGACATGGTGGATGGCAGCAAGCTGGGAAAAGCTTGCGCATCAGTAGGAGGCCAAGGGAGGAGATAGGTGAGGATGCGAGGCGAAGCGCGGCGAGGGAGGAGAGGGGGTTGGATTTTCAAGTAGCGATAAGAGGAGACGAATGATGACAGGGAGATAGAGAGAGAGAGAGATAAAGAAGGGGGTTTTGAAGGGATAGGAAGTAAGTAAGAGAGAGAGAGGAAGAGAGGCGACTCTATGGATCAGCGGTGATGCTCGTCTCTACCTAGAAATAGGTAGGTATGGATGGATGATTCTTGGTGGCTCAAATGAAGTGCGAAGAGAGAAAGAGGGAAAAAATCCGGAAGGAAAAAAAAAAAAGTCGCGTCGCGAAAAAGGAAAATGCAAAATCCGGCGTGACGGCAGCGGCGACTCAGCTAGCCAGCCAGCGCCTGCCTGAAGCAGCAGCAGCGTTTTGACTGGCAGCGGTCAAAGACAGAGAAAGAGAGAAAAAGAGAGAGTGGCGGGGCCTGGAAGGGAAATCGGCCGGAGTTTAACCTTTCAATGTACAGAAGCACGTACCTCTACCCCTACCTCTAAGTCTACCCCTACCTCTAGCCCTCTAGGTGGTATGTACGAGGCTCGTGCTCAGAGTGGCAGTTTGCTATCGGGTCACGTGCTAGTTCCCTATGTACAATGTTGCATGCGTAACTTGTAAGACGGTCTAAGACCTAAAGAGAAGAGAGATATCTCCTCTCAAGCCCTCATCCTCTAGCCTAATTCCACTTGTACGGCCATGCCCATGTATGGATGTATGGGTGCACATCATTTTGTTCATAAGTGAGTGGTGACAAGTCCAACGCCGCCGGAACCTACTCCCCTTTCCCCAATCTCATCAGAGACTTAGACGTCGAGTCCGTCCACCACGACGCCCTTGGTCCACGTCCACTGCATGATCCGGGCAACTTCGATGGCGCACACATCGTCGACCATGGCACTAATCAGGTACAACGCTGCGTCCACACCAGAACTAACGCCCCCCGCCGTAATGACCCTGAGTCCCCCAAGACGCATTGCGGCTCGGCGGGCCATGGATTCGCGACGTGAATTGGACCCTTTCCACGACATGCTGCCCTTGCTACAGCCCCCCAAAACCCGTCAGCAGCCGTAGAGACAGGGGACCCATCGAAACTCACCGGGCTGTCGACGGCCGGCGTCCTGCGTCGGACTGGCGGCGGATATAGGGGTTCTCGTCCTCGTCTCCGAGATCGAAGCGGAGGTTGTTGACAACGTATCTGGCGTCCTCGATGACGTCGGTGCGCTCCGTCATGTGGCGCGTGGCCGCCTCACTGCACTCAATCTCAAACTTGGTGAGAAAGTCGGGATGAGTCGTTGCCGAAAGGCCAGAGAGAATGTTTTCCCTGGCAAGGAACAGCGATCCGGTGCAGACAGACAACATGGTTCGCTCGCGGGCCGGGTCTTTTTTCTGGAGCTCGGCGAAGTCGTTGATGAGACCGAGAGGCTCCAATTCCTTGTCGAGTATCTCCTGCGTGTTGCCGCCGACGACAATAAGCACGTCGAATTCTTCGAGGCGCTCATGCGCTTCCTTGTAGGACATCTGGGAGCCTATGATGACACCCTGATCGCTGAGCACCTTGGGCTCGGGCCCCACAATCGTCAATTCGAAGGCCTTGGTGGCTGAGTCAAGGGAGCGTCAGTAGAATCAAGATGATTGAGGGGTTTCGAATAAGAGTGCTTACACTCATCCTTGAAGTCATGAGCAGCACGAGTGAGCACCTCGACGGGCCCGGCAAAATCGAGCAGGTCGAACTTGTTATGCACGGCGATGAGGACGTCAATGGGTTCTTGATCCGCAACAGCGGAAGACTTGTTTGCAGCCATTGTGTCGACTGATAGTTGATGAGTGTGAGTTGCTTGGTATTGTTGGAGGAAGCTGGCGCGATTGAGGAGGGAAGAAGAAGAGAAAGAGGAGGAGGAGGAAGAAGAAGAAGATGGTGATGATGGTGTTGGTACCTAGGAGGTGGGGAAGCGGGCGGACGAGGGGCCGGGCAGGCTCAGCTCACGCGACCACTGGATACGGCAGTTCAGGGGGGGGGGGCTAAAAACCTTGAGCAGGTTACAGGGCGCTGTGGTGCTCGAGCCAGAGAGGCTACCACCACTGGGCGAGAAGGCAAGCAAGGGGGGGGATCAAGGAAAAAATGTGCATATGTATGTATGTATGTCGTTTAACGGAGACACAGGTAGTAACGAAGCTCTAGCTAAGCTACCTACCTGCCTACTTCCTACTAACTGAGTGCCTGCCTGCCTATGTACATACATCGGTGGTAGACAGGAATGGTAATGGGCCAATGGCAAAACCCGACGTCAACCGCGAGCAGGACGAGGCTGTGAGGCGTTTCTCGCTGTGCCCTGGAATGGCGGGGTTGCCTTTTGGCAAGGAACCACTCTATTGTCGTTGCAGGCATGCACAGATGTAGACGCTACATACTGTATATACGCACAGGGCTAATGGCTGCTTTTGCACGGGTCCAACTGTCTGCTAAATGCGCGCTGGGTAAGAACAGATGGGGCTATTAGCGGGCAGATATTAGCGTTAGTGAACGGTCGCATGTCAAAGTAAGAATGTATCGACTACTTTAACCCCGCAAATGCCCGTCGCCAATGACGCAGGTACCCACAAGTTGCTACTCGTTTCCTTCGCAAAGGTTCCATCTCTCCTTTGGGGAGAAGGAAGGAGGGAAAGCAAAAAAAAAAAAAACACACTCACTCACAGTCACACCCACCTACACACACACACATTTTATACCTATACACACACACTCACACTCACTCACACACCTCACAGCGAAAGCCCTTCCTCCCAACCCTCTCCACTTACAACAAGACGCTCTTAAAAAAAAAGAAGCTTCGGTCTGCCTCGGTCTGCCTGTATCGTCGTGGTGGCTCCGCTCTTAGCCTCGTCGGCCAGCCTCGTCGATATCCGCGGCTTGGCCGCGTCCACTCCTTCTTGGCGATGGCTTCACCTGGGTAAGTCCGACTTTTCTCCTCCCGACTTGTCCACTGATCATCAACGCTGACCGTGCTTGCTTTCTCTCCGCAGCTCCCTCAAGCATCTCTCCAAGGTCATCATTGCCTCCGTCACACAGCCTGCGCTGCCGTTGCCTGATAATACTCTCGATGCCATCGCCGTTTACCTTGAGCAACACGAAAAGCATGACAGCGCCGATTCGGAACGCCTCCAGGATGAGCTCTCGACCATCTTCGAGAAGCACGTCAAGGGAAACCTTACCGCGTCGGCACCATGGATGGCCGTCGTTTGGCGGCTACTGCCCGCCCTACCGACCTCCGATCGCATCTGGCCTTGGTTCGAGTCCTGCAAGGGTCTCCTTGACAGAACTGGAATCGTCCTCGACGAAGTCATCGCCGCCCTTGTCCAACTTATCGAGCACTACCAGCCGAGCTCCGAAGAGGACGGCTTGGTCACGAATCCAATCATCGACGTCCTCTTGTCCATATCCATCACTCGCCTCTATCCCGCTCTGTCTCAAGGGAACACGAGTCACGAGTACAACGACAAAATTGTCCGGCGAGCCCTGAAATCCTTCGGCAAGAAGAGACCCAAGGTAGGATCCGGTTCCTTGAGACGCACGCCACGTACGACGCTGACCTTGTGGCTAGGAATTCTTCACGTCCGTCGACGCTTACTTTGTCAGAAAGCAGCATCGTCACGCAAGCCTGAGGTTGTTGTGCGACTTTATCCACGAAAAGCCTCCCCATCTGCACGAGATTCTCCATACGTCCATCTTCCCCAACTTGCTCGCTTGCCTCCAGCTCGACGCATCGACTACCGTAGTTTCCTCGGCCTTGACCGTTCTCATCATGCTGCTGCCTCACATGCCCAACTCTGTCGTGCCTCACCTACCGACGCTCTTCAACATCTATGCGCGCCTGCTCTTTTGGGACCGGGACAGATCGAGGGCGACAGAAACTTTGGCTGACGACACCGTTCCGCAGTTTCGCGGCTGGGAAGCTTGCACCTACGATGCCGAGATGGACGACTTCGATGTGCCGCAGCTGGCCAACTACTACACCATTCTCTACGGTCTTTACCCCATAAACTTTATGGACTACATCCGCAAGCCACAGCGGTACTTGCGTCACGCTAACATCCCCAACTCCGACGACATCGAAGTTCAGCCCACGGAGATTAGGCATCGATCGGAGCGCTTCAGGCGCTGTCATCTCCTCCACTCAAACTTTTACACCATGACCATCGACTCAGAGAAGACCGACAACAGCCGCTGGATCAAAAGCGAGGCGGCTGAGGTCTTGGTCGCCTGCACGGAACTTTATTGCCCTGCCGATTTACGTGACTTGCATCGCCGCGACGCACCGCCGCCCATGCCGGGGTCGGCCGTCGACGACAGACCTGAGAAGGACGTGAACGAGCCGGCGCCCTGGGTCACAGCAGAGGGATCGCGAGGCAGCTGGCGAAACTCGCAGCTCACGAGCACCGACTCGGAGGCCGAGGCGAGCAATCCGCCGCCCCAAGCGATGATGCGCCGCCGCGTCTCTCATCCGAGCCAAGCCGAATGCCGTAGCGTCGCCGACCAGGGTCAGGCAGCGGACAGCCCGGCGATGGCGGCGCAGTCGACGCACTCCCCATCATCTCAGAGCCAGCTGCAGGACCTGATTCGTTCCAACAAGGTCATCAAGTCGGGCCTGCACCAGTCGCTGGCCAACGACAGCGTCCCGTCACTGTCCCTGAGCCAGCAGGAGCCGGCGACGCAAATGGCGACGACGGCGCCACGGCCGACGGCGAATTCGCCCCCGGGCACGACTGTCCTCGGCACTCAACTGGCCAACCTGCAGCGACGCGTGCTCATGCTGGAAAACGATCTGAGTTTCGAGAGATATGTCAAGCAGCAGCACATGGCCCACATCGGCGAGCTGCGGCGGCGACAGATGGTCGAGGCCGCTTCGGAGGCGGAGACGCAGAACCTCATCATGCTGAATCGCAACCTCAAAAGCCGGTGCGAAGAGGCGAAAAAGGCGGAAAGGCAGATTCTGAAGGAGTCGGAGAAGAGCCGAGCCTTGGCGAAGAAATGGGAGGCCGACCTGGCCGGCAAACTCAAGCTTTTGCGGGACGAGTCGAAAAGAGCCGGGGCGGAGCTCGACGCCCTCCGACGGCAGCTGGAGGAGTCTGTAGGAGAGTGCGAAAAGCTTCGCAAACTGGTGTGCGACGGCGAGGTCAAGGAGTTGAATCTGCAGCAAAGCATGCAATCGGTCGAGATACAGAAGGCCGAGGTGGACCGGCTGAGAGAGCAGGTCGAGGAGCTCACCAAGTCGGGTCACGACCAGCATTCGCGGGAGGTGGAACGACAGGCGGCCCTGCGCTCGGCGGCGGCGGCCGAGGCCAAGGTGGAATCGATGAGAATGGAACTGGCAGCAAGTAAGCACGATGGCGAGCGAGAGAGGGACCTTCTCCGGGACCAGGTAACAGAACTCAAGGTGCAGCTCGCTGAGGCGCAGGAAGAACGGGCTCGACCGGGGTCCAACTCGAACCTGGCGATGGAGAGCGCCTTTGCGGCGAGCCGGGCCAAGCAGGCGGAGCTACAGAAGCAGTACAATTTGCTGCTGCGCAAGTACACGGCGCTTCAGTCGTCGCTGCTGGACATGCAGTCTGAGGCGGCGGCGGCAGCGGCGGCGGCGGCGGCAGCCTCGGCGATTACAGCTACGGCTACGGCGACGAGAGGGCCAAGAGGGCAAGAGGCGACGGACCCGTCAGAGAGCGAGGGTCAGCCCTTGTCTCCAGTCAGGTCGGAGGCAACGACGACATACAACAATAGCAGGGCACCGCGACCTGTGTCGTATGCGGGCGTGCCGACGTCGGCAAGCGCGGCGGAGGGGTCAGTGTCGAGCGAGCGACACTTTGGCGGTAAGTCGACGAGCGAGAGCGAATGAAGCGCAGCGGCGTGGCTGACGAATGGACGTGGCGGCAGGCCGGCTGCATAGCCGGAGTCGCAAAGAGGCGCGGGACAAGGGCGGCAAGGAAGAGGGGAGCGGCAAGACGAAGAAGGAGAAGAAGCCATCGGGATTGAGGGGTATCAGGGGGTTTGTGTGATGAGGATGGATACGTCGTTGATGATGATGATGATGATGATGGAGATGGAGATGGAGATGGGATGACGGAGAGGGTGATGGCGACGGTGATGGTGATGGTGTTGATGGTGATGGTGCTGATGATGACGATGACGATGATGTCGATGTCGACGTCGATGTCGATGACGTTGACGTTGACGATGATGATGTTGATGAAGAGGCATACGCATGAACATGATGCATACAAACATACAGGTGCTAGGTAGGTGCATACACAGAGTCGTAGGTTCTACATACCAAGATGAGTACAGGTAGGCTCATGGTCCTCTCGACTGCCAAGGTCAAAGTGAAGGGTGGAAGATCAATGAATGAATGAATGTATGGATGGCCCGTCCTCGGAGGAAACAAAGACGCGTTACAGACAGTATCAGAAGCAGTCTCGGCCAACGGAGAGGGTTGTCTTTGGATGGAAAGATGGGTAGGAAATTCGGTCGGTCCGGTTGTCTTGTGTGTGTGTATCTTGTTGCAGATACGGATAGACATGCGGAGAGAAGAAGAGAGACAGGCAAGATGGTGGGATGCATGAATAATAATTATACAATACGGATTACAAAGATACGAAGGCATACATATGATGCTTCGGATACGATGTTTACCTGGTAGGTCAACATACATACATACAATGTGTAGAGATCGATCGGGAGATGAGTTTTATATTCTGCCCGGATTCCTGACTTGTATGTTGAATGTATACCTAGCTTCATGGTATTCGGATGTATCCGTAGGTGTTCGTTACCGTACATATATACATACATACATACATACATATAGCGCCAAGTTCCAAGGCTCATGGAGACTGGAGTCATGGATAGGTGTGTGAGGGTCAGGGTGAGGGTGAGAGTGTGAGTGTGTGCATGCCAGCGGAGCCGAAAAATGCCACGGTCGTATATATTCGCGCGTAGTATCCGTATGTATGTACGGATATTATACGGATATTGTACGGATATGTATGTATGTATGTATGTGTCTTGCATTTAATTTGTTCATGCTCGTACAAGTGTTGGGGGGTGGGTTGTTTTTATCTTTGTTGGGATCTTATGAATGAGAGAAGAGAGAGAGAAGAGAGAAAGTATCCGCATGTTTCGGCGAATACGACGATGAGAACTTGCTCGGCCCTTGTCATTGTGGGTTGGGAGGAAAACTGGGGTGATATAGATGGGGAGTGGATGCGAGGCGATCCCCGGAGCGGAGGGGGTGAAAGGAGGAGAGTGAAGAAGGAGGAGGAGGAGGAGGAGGAGGAGGAAGAGGAGAAGAAGCAAGAGACTGAGAGGGCCCCGTTCATGCTCGTATTTTTGATAGACCCTGCTTATTAGATGCCATTCGTCGACTCGTGCCTGGCTGGGCCGAGCTGGTGGCCCCGAGACAACAAGGTCCCTCCCGTCCAGTTAGTCTGTCCCCTATTCCCCCCTATCCCTATTTCGGGGTGCTGTTTGTTTGTTGTTTCCCGTGTCCCGTCCGGGGAGGCGTCCGCGGAAAGGGGGCACCTCAGAAACTACACTGCCGCACACACGCGGACACACACACACACACGCACATGCATTCACTTACATTGTGCAGACAGACAGACAGACGGACGGACGGACACAGAAACAGGGTCAGTTAGGTAGACAGACAGTCACATACACTCAGACTGGCAGACAGAATACATACATACATACATACGCACACGCCCCCCTTCCCCCCAAAAGCCAGAGCACTTGCACGGAGTGTGTGTGTCTCCGTTTGTATGTACGCCCGTATACGGCCCTGTCTCGTACGGCCACCCCCCCAACTCTCGTCTTCCTGCCGCCACACAATGCCAATGAAAATGTTTTCCCTGGAGCCGCCGGGATGCCAGCTTATTGTGTACCTGTATGTACAATGTATGTGCAGCTTACGTCCGTACATGTAACCTCGTTTTCCTCCTCCTCCTCCATCTCTTCTTCTTCTTCTACTTCCCCTTTTCTTTCTTTTCTTTCTCTGTAGCCAGAGTGAGAGAAAATCTTCTTCTTCTCCTCCTCCTCCTCCTCCTCTTCATTATCCCACACTCCTTGTCTTCCTCTTTCATCTACTCCAGTAGAATAGAATCACTCTTTTACTATTTGGTGTCTAGAGGGCTTTTTTGGCATCTCTTCCCCCCCCTTCTCTCTAGAACCTATCATCCTCACCTTCGTTTACAATAACAAAGCTCTCATTTGAGATAGCAGACGACGACGACGGACAACGAAGGCTTTCTTCTTCTCTCTTTAAATACAAAGAAAGGAAGGAAACCTTATTCTCCCATCATGCCTTTCTCTACCGCTCAGATCGTCACTTTGGCTACGGCCGTGTCGACGGCTTCCGCTCACTTCAGGGGCTTCAACTATGGAAACTTGAAGGGGACGGTGCCCAAGACGCAGACGGATTTCGAGAATGAGTTTACCGCTGCTTCTACTCTGGCGGGGACGGATGGCAAGTTTACCAGTGCTCGTCTCTATACCATGGTGGTATGTTTCTCTTCCAAAACTCCCCACTCCTTTTCGAAGTGACTTTGTATGCCATGCCGTAGTAATGGCCGCTTCTTTTTTTTTTTTTTTTTGCTGACGATCAAATTCGTTCTGTGTTCCATAGCAAGGAGGTACCGCCAACGAACCCATCTCGGCCATTCCCGCTGCCATCAAGTGCAAGACGAGCCTGCTCTTGGGTCTCTGGGCTTCCGCCGGCGACGCAGCTTTCGAGAACGAGATTGAGGCCTTGAAAAAGACTACGCATCAGTACTGTAGCCAGCTCGATGGGCTCGTGGCCGGCATCTCCGTCGGAAGCGAGGATCTTTACCGCGAGACGCCGACCGGTCATCAGAACAAGGAGTACGCCGGCACGACGCCGACGAACCTCGTCAAATATATCCGCAAGACGAGGGAGGCCGTCAAGGGAACCTGTCTGGAGCAGGCTCCCATCGGTCACGTAGATACGTGGACGGCCTACGCCAACTCGTCCAACGAGATCGTCATCCCCGAACTCGACTGGCTCGGCGTCGACGAGTACCCCTACTACGAGTTCCAGAAGCCAAATTCCATCGACAAGTCGCCTCAGCTGTTCCAGGCTGCCGTCGGGGAGGTGCAGAACGCCATCGACAGGCTGGGCAAGAAGCAGGAGATTTGGATCACGGAGATGGGCTGGCCTCTTCAGGGCAAGACCACGGGCCAGGCTGAGGCGTCGAAGAAGAACGCTGAGTGGTATTGGAAGCACGTCGCCTGCCCCACCTTTGAGAAGACCAACGTCTGGTACTATACCCTTCAGGACGGTGATGGTGCCAACAGGCCTGATCCTAGCTTCGGGCTTGTCAATGAGTTGGGCGGAAAGCCGCTTATTGACCTCTCGTGCAGCGCCAAGAAGGACTCGCGCGATGAGGAGGATAAGAAGACGGACGGTGGGAAGTCTGCCTCTGGCTCTGGGGACAAGAACAAGGCTGGCTCTGGGAAGGGTGAGGAGGATGAGGCTGATTCCGGGAACGAGGTCGACACCGGCTCCAGCTCCGGCAAAGGCAAAGGCAAAGGCCAAGGCTCCGACATTGGCTACGGCTCGGGCTCGGGTCCCGCCTCTGGTCAAGATTCCGGGTCTGAGTCTGGCCCCAGCTCTGGTTCCGAGTCTGGGTCTGGCACTGGCTCCGGTTCTGACTATGGCTCCGGCTCCGGCTCCGGCTCTGGCTCCGGCTCTGGCTCCGGCTCTGGCTCCTCTTCCGACTATGGCTCAAAGTCTGGCTCGGGCTCGGGCTCGGGCTCCAGCTCTGGCTCCAGCTCTGGCTCTGGCTCTGGCTCTGGCTCTGGCTCTGGCTCTGGCTCCGGCTCCAACCCTGGCTCCGGCTCCAAACCCGGCCCGGCCGTCAACCCTCCCGTGAACCCCTACCCCGCCGGCGGCTCCAACTCCAGCGCCAACGGCAACCAAGGGAGCGGACATTCCAGCCCCTCCACCGTCGCCCAGGCGGCCGGAAGCCAGCTCAACTCGCTGGGGGCCGCTGCCGTCGCGCTCGTCCTTGCCGTCGCCATTCTGTAAAACTAAAACCAAGTTTTGAATTGTTTTTTTTGTTTTTTTCTTTCCTTTCTGGGAGGAAGGGGCGAGTCTTTTACATTTTGTGTATATATGGACAAATTTATTCACCTGGCATAAGATGAAGCAGAGGATGAAGAAGAAGAAGAAGAGGAGTAAGCAGAAGAAAGGGGGCGTAAAAAGAAACGACGCTGTCTAAACTCAAAGCCTTGCTCGGCGATGGTTGCATTGTCGGTGTTTCCGGAGCCGCGTTAGTAGTTGACTTCCTGTCTACCATGCTACTCGGCAAACTCTCGCGCGCTTTCACGGTACAGTCATATCATCATCAATCGCCCCCCATGTCACATCTTCAGCCTGGAACGGACCGCAGTAGCCGTGACACGGTAAGCCGCAAAGATGAGCCCCAGGGTAGGTGAGTTTTTTCTAATCCTTGGCTTTATTTTCGTCGTCTTTCGCTCTCTAGCCACCTCATCCATCCTCTCGCTTCGATCGTCACGTCCTTCTACCGCTCAATTGTCAGCGATGCGACTCAATATACATATCTTGGCAGTGGCGGCTTCACTGCTCACCGTGTCCGTGGCGCATGGCGTTCACAGCCTCAGTCTCAGCGAGCTGGAAGGACAGCTTCAGGTGCGCCGCCTACCATGAAGACGCGCCGGGAAAGGCTTTTCAGACTGACATATCTATCTGTCGGGCGTGGGAGCAGACATGCTCCGTCGTTCAGCAGCTTAATGCGGCCAAGGCTCAGCACCATGCTTCACACCCGCCTTCGTCGACGGCGCGTCTCTTCGGCATGTTATTCCCCAGCTCACGACCGGCCATCAACGCGTTACTGGCGACGCTGTACATCTCCGGCCCGCCCAACTTCCTACTGGCTCTGTGTCCGACCAACATCGATCCGTCTTCGTTGAGCGTCATGGTGGCCTTTGCCGTGGGCGGCTTGCTCGGCGACACCCTCTTTCACCTGCTGCCGGAGATTTTCCTGGGCGAGGACGACGACGAGAGGGCGAGGTTGGTTCTCGTCGAGCCGAATCGGAACTTGCTCCTGGGTCTCGGCATCTTGGTCGGCTTCATGACTTTTGTCGCCATGGATAAGGGGCTGCGTATCGCTACTGGCGGCGGGTCGGCGCATGATCACGGTCATGGACACGCGCATCAGACTTCTGATGCTGCGACCTCGATGACGACGGGCGCGACACACGTCGTTCCTGGTCAGGTCAAGTCGAGGAAGAAGAAGGACAAGACTGAGCGAGATGCCACCAAGGGGGTTGCTGAGCACGAGGACAGCAAACAGGCCGTCAATCCGAGCGTGAAGCTAGGCGGCTATCTCAACCTCATGTACGCCACCCTTACTCCCCCTTTTTCTTGGGTTCCGAAGTTGTTCCTCGTCGGCTGACGTGATTTCTGGGCAGCGCCGACTTTACTCACAACATCACCGACGGGCTGGCCATGTCCGCCAGCTTTTACGCCTCGCCGACGGTGGGCGCAACGACGACCATGGCCGTCTTCTTCCACGAGATCCCGCACGAGGTGGGCGACTTTGCACTGCTCGTCCAGTCTGGCTTCTCGAAGCGCGCGGCCATGGCATCGCAGTTTGTCACGGCGGTGGGCGCCCTACTTGGCACCCTCATCGGCATCGCGGTACAGGAGATGGGGGGTGGCGGCGGCGGCGGTAAGGACGAAGCCATGCCTCGCGACGGTGGGCTATGGGGGACAAGCCTAGTAAGTTTTTTGCCAAAGGGAAGGGGGGGGGGGGCTTTGGTTACCCTTTCTTGGTACTTCTACCGTTTTGTCTACTGGCGTCTGACCGTTTCCTTTTGATAAACAGAGCTGGGGCGATATGTTGCTGCCCTTTACGGCGGGCACGTTCTTGTATGTCGGCACGGTTGCCGTCATACCGGAGTTGTTGGAGACGGGGCCGAGGAAGATGGAAGAGCTCCGTAAGACGGTGGTGCAGTTCGCGGCGGTGGCGGTTGGCGCAGGGGTTATGCTGTATATCTCGTGGCATTGATAACCGGACATACGGATACATGCACATACTCATATTTACACACCTGCATTGAAACCACAATGTTTGTGTGTGTGTGTGAGCGTGTATGTATGTATGTAGGTATGATTGTACCTAGGTATGTATGTATGTATGTGCCTATATTTGTTTGTCTTTGCATATGCATACGATGTTGGAGCGGGAGAGGGAGAGAGATGGAGGGAGAGAGAGAGCGATGGAAAGAGAGAGTGACAGAGAGATGGATGCGGGTGAAAATGTACAAGGCCTTTGCTTTGGGAGTCTGAGTGCCTCGAAGCGTGCGTTTATTTTAGAGTTGCTTGGCAGGATGTGTTGTATAACGGGAACCCTGTTGGAGCTTGCAGCGAAGACGTTACCGTAGTATTCGCAGGCATGCAGGTAGGGATATGTCTGTGCATACTGTATTGATTGCATGATGGATGCATGCATGACGACAGTGCTCTTCATCCTGTAGGTTGCAGGACAAGATTTACACACATGTGTATAAATCAACAGGCAAATGGCTCACACCCTCATCAGTTTGCCTTGAAAAAGCGCTGAAGGAAGGCAAACGATGTACGGATACAGATATGAATGTATGTATGAATGTACTATGCATGCACATACCACAGTATGAATGTTCATATGCTGTATCTATGCACATACATACATATGTATGTATATAAGTCTGTACTATGTAGTCCGTAGGGGCTCCGAGGAAAAAGGGATAAGAGAGGATGACAGGTCGTCCTCGTGGGCGGGAGAGACGCTAGCCGTAGACGGAGATGAGGCGACACATGGCGCAGTAGCGTTTCTCAGCAGTTTGTCTCAAGGGTCGACGAGCCTATGTATGTATGTAAGTATGTATTTTTCGTTGCCGGATCGCCGCGGATATCTGCGGGCGAAGGGGAATCATCAGGTAGCGAGCGAGCGAGACCGGACAACGGGGCACACACCTACGACCCTGGACCGGGACTCGGCACTTGCGTGCTCGCTGGCGTAATCGTACTATATTACAAATATCGTGATGAATGTACAGGTATGTATGTATGTATGTATGTGCGTATGCACGACGAAGGCACACTGTGGTGTATCATGCCTACTACTTACCTACCTACTATTGATAGGTAGACGTTGATGATGCTAGCGCTGGTGTTGGTGCTGGTGAAAGCTGATGAAGCTGGTCCTCGCCATGATGTGTGTGTAAGTGGGTGATGAGCCCCGATGATGATGACCACCGATGACTCATGAGAAGACGCTCCTTGTTGGCCTTGGCAGCGGGAATCGACAGCCTGGATTGCGCGCATCCCCCCCCGCTTTTTTTCTTCTCTTAACAAGGGAGTTTACAAGGAGAGCGGGCGAGCTTGTTGGTCTCGACCGAGCGGATGGATGGACGGATGGGTGGGACGCCTTCTGGAGGGGTCCACTGTGCCTTTGTGCGAGGAGGAGGAGGAGGAGGAGGAGAAGGAGGAGGAGGAGGAAGAAGAGGAGGAGGGGGAGGAGGAGGAGGGGAGAAAGGTCGAGGTATTAGTGTTGGCCGTGTGTATGTACGACGGAGTTGATGTCCTTTTCTCCGTACTTACATACTTACATATCTCTCCTATTCATAGTTTATTCATAGGATCAAAGTTGGGATTCTGGTCGATTCCTTCATCAAGCATCCTCCTGACCACTTCTGCACCGTGCGCTTAGACGAAAAGGGGAGTTTCGCGCGCGCGCCTCAACACCACTTCTTTCGCTATCCGCCGTCAGATATCGCGACCGGCAACCATCTGCCGCCCACCCTCACCAAGCTACTCACTCCTCTAACTTGCTTTCATATGAGGTATGAGGTATGAGGTATGTTTGTATGTATGTACATATGTATGTCAGTGATAGGTGGCATGCGAGAGATGAATCGTACAACATTGTATGTCTGTCTGTTGTAGCTACCTACTACAGTCTACCACTATGTGCGCACGCACACAGTCCTTCACACTGTATGTACATACCAGCATTATCATGATGGCCGATAAGGTTTAAAAGACCTACCTTTTCAACTGCCCGCTCTTTACAACGGGGCCCTTCTTCTGGAGCTCGTCACTTGCACACCCACCTCCACCCTCCGCCCTGCTTTTCATTCCCTATATCCCTCTCTTTCTCTCCTCTGGCATCTGCCTGGCATTCTCTCTCTCTCTCTCTTCCCCTCTCTCCCCAACCCTCTCCTCTCTCTATATCCCTCTCTCTCCTCCTCTCTCGCGCGGTCACTCGAGAAACAATCGACAGTTAAGAAAAAGCCAATTCGACGGTAGAAAAAGGCAATTCGACAGGAGAACGGCATCGAGTCTCTCATCTCTCCTCCAATCTCGGTCAACTTTCCCTCCCATTATCCGGAATTCAGCTATTTGCTGGTGGTGGCCTGTCTCCTCCCAGGACGACGACACCACCGCCGGCCGCAATCAACTCTCCCACATAGATACACACCAACACACGAGCGCATACACATACGCGCGCGCACGCACAAATACACACACACACACACACATACACACACATCTCCCCATACCGACACCCCAGAATCAGAGGGCAATGGTATCCCAGCACAACGTCGACGCCGTCATTCCTCGCCTCACCTCCCGATCCAAGCCCGCTACCCAGCACAAGCCGTCCATCTTGATCGAGATTCACGGCCACTACAGCTCCAAAGTCTACACCTCGGGCTCTACCATCTCCGGCAGCGTCATCATCTGCACCCATCGCCCCACTCCTTTCCATGACTTGGACATCATCTTCACCGGCATCGCCGCCACCCGTCTGGACTTTGTCCAGCAGTACCCTTCACACTCCTTTCGCCCCTTCTTGAAGCTGCGCATGCCCATTCGCCGCTCCGCTCTCCCCGAGACCAAGGTCTTCGAGGCCGGGACGCTCTATTCGATCCCCTTCAACTTCGTAGTCCCCCATCAGCTCACCCTGAGCGTCTGCACCCATCCTTGCAGCTCCCCCGCCGTTCGCGAACATCACCTGCGCCTACCCCCGACCGTCGGCTTCTGGGAGGCCGACGACCAGGCGCCCGAGATGGCCCAGATCGAATATTCCATCAAGGCCAGAGTCTATCGCAAGTGCGAACCCGGCGGCTACCAGCAAAAGTTCATGGAGGGCTACCACATGCTCAAGGTCCTGCCCGCCCTCCCAGAGGATGCGCCTCTCGACATCACCCCCCGTGACGAGCGCTACAGCCTCTACAAGTGCAAGACGATACGCAAGAGCCTGTTTTCCGCAAAGGCCGGCAAGCTCATCGTCAAGGCCTCCCAGCCTGGCGCAGTCATGCTCACCCCGGACGCCCACAGTGCTTCGACGACAACGGTGAGGATCGCCTTCGAGTTCTTCCCGGCCTCCTCCCATCACACTCCGCCCAAGCTCTCCTTCGCGACGGGAAAGCTTACCTCGGCCACCTTTTTCGGTGCCGCACCCACCGATTTGCTGCCCAACCTCGGCAGCCGGTCCGTCTACACTGCGAACCCGTCTCTGAGCTACACGACCACCACCGGACTCTTCTCCCACTGCTTGGTCGGCATGACCTGGCACCAGCGCGACACGACGGGTCGCCGAGACTCGGGCTACTCGAGCCTGAGCTTCGACGAGAACGGTTACGATTCGGACGGCTCCGAAGGTCGCGCCGGTGGATGCCGGAACCGATATTCGTCTCTGGTCGAGATACCCTTCACCATCCCCATGTCGAACCGCAAGCTCTTTCTGCCCACCTTTCACTCGTGCCTCATCTCGCGCACCTACACGCTACACGTCAGTCTGTCTGTCGGCGCGACCAATGCGACGATAAACCTGGCGGTACCCCTGCAGATTGGCGTCGACGCCGTCCACCCGTCGCACCTTTCCGACGGCCTTCCGAGCTTCGAGACGGCCATGGCGGAGGAGGAAGAGGCCGAGGCCGATGCCCATCTGCAGCCGCGCATCATCCGCATTCCCGAAAGCCTGGGCCAGCAGCGCATGCTCCCCGGGTATGACGAGCTCAGCCCGCGCGTCATTGCCGTGACTTGATGTGATTTATGGCGAAACGTGGACTTGCAGTGTCACGTATCATCGAAAACGGTCCCGTGTCTTTTCTCTCTCTCTCTCTCTCTCTTCCTCTCTCATATATGGCTCATAATCAGTTCATCACATTTCGTCGTCGACCATGCAGATGTGTAAGTTTACTTGGGGGGAGGCAAAGAAAACCGGCGCGGCGAAACAGGTTCTTAATATCGTTTGTTCTTCTTTTGAATTCTTCGAGCGTGGCGTTTCCCCTCATGTTCATTTTCATCTCATTTCCTTATATGTGCATCTTCGTGGGATTGGTTTGCATGTGACACGGATGAGGGCCCTGACGATGAGGACGATGGGCGAAGGGACGGCACGAGGACGTATCTTAGTAGTATGTATGTAATTGCCTGTTAGTGGTGCCTCGAATACCATTTACCTACCTATATTAAAGACAGCTGAATATGTTGACGTATGTTTGTCGTTTCGTTTGGACCCATATCTGTAGTGTGTATGTATGTATATGCATGTAGCCTGTAGGTTAATAGACGTTGACTGCATAACTCTGATGATGTGTTGGATAAGCCGTTACTTACCTACTAAGCACGGTAGTTGAAGCCTTGAAGGCAGGTAGTTAAAGTGGAAGCATGTACGGATATCGTATGCATGAACAGTTTGGTCGGCAGCTGAAAACGGAGTACGTAAGAAGCCGACGTCGACGTCGAATACACCGTACCAAGGCAGAAGCTCGGTTCGCTCCGAAACGTGGTAGTGCAAGTCAAGCCGTAACACAGTATGACTATGTCATCTTCGTACGTGCTAATCCCGAGCACTCCTTGTCTGTACTCTTTGCAACTGCCCTCTGAGTCCGACCTTCGTATTAGAGATTCCACATCCATTCTCCCCCCGGGCCTCATCTTCAAAGGCACGCCTTATAGAAACGACATACATACAGATATACAGCATCACGGAAATTCTAGGCCAAAATATCGACGACATCAGCTTCATCTCATCTCATCTGCTATCGTCTCCCGCGCTATCCGACTCCCTAGAGCCTCGGCTCCGGCTGTGCGCGACGTGCGACGGAGCTTTCGTCGTACGCGAAGCCATGGTTCGGCTGCTTCGCGGCGGTCTGTTGCCTTTGGGTCTGCTGTGCCTCGTCGAGGGCTTCTATATCCCGGGTACGGCGCTTTTCGTCTCCTTTCTCTCTCTCCCCCTTTTACTGACGACCACCTACCCAACTCTACAGGCTGGTCCATCAAGTCGTACAAAGAAGGCGACCAGGTGCCTTTGCTGGTAAACAAGGTCTACTCAGACAATTCGCAGCTTCAGTATGCCTACTACGACCTTCCCTTCGTGTGTCCGCCTACCGGTCGTACCAAGGCTACGGCCGGTCTTCTCAGCGGACAGAGCATCCCTCTCAACCTCGGCGAAGTCCTCCGCGGCGACCGGATCAGGGCATCAGACATGGAGCTTGTCATGGGTCGGGACAAGAAATGCACCTTTCTCTGCAACAAGGAGCTGCCGCGCCGTGAACTCGGTCGTACCAGAGACATGGTCCGCGACGGTTACCTGACCGAGTGGATCGTCGACAACCTGCCCGGCGCCACAAGCTTCGTCACGACGGACAAGACGAAGAAGTACTACGCCGCCGGCTTCAAGCTGGGCTATACAGAAGCCTCTCCCTCTACGGGGAAGCTTCGCTATTTTCTGCACAATCATCACACCATCGTCATCCGACACCGCAAGGCGCCCGGTCGCGGGGGCGAGGAGGGGGAGCGCATCGTCGTCGCTTTCGAGGTCTATCCCAAGAGCGTCGGGAGCGATAACGCGAGAGATGACTCAGGATGTCCGGTAGATCTGCAGCACATCAAGGGCGGCTTCGAGCTTAGCCTCTCTACCAATAAGTCAGACCAAGCTGCAGATGAAGATGCGGACGATGACGACGGCGACGACAATAGATCGCTGACCATCCCTTATACGTATTCGGTCTACTTCCGCGAAGACGACAGCATCGAGTGGTCGCGTCGATGGGATCTGTACTTTGTGAACCAGGAAGAGGGCTCGCGCATCCACTGGCTGGCCCTGGTCAACTCACTCATCATCTGTGGTCTCCTCAGCGGCATCGTTATGCTGATCCTGGTCAGGAAAACGTCGCGCAGAGAGGCTGGGGTGGAGGATGGCAAGATCCGAATGCGAAAGGTGCGCCGCGACAAGACGTCGGGACTACTGACGGATGGCAATGACGGCACCGCATCTGATGGCGACGGCAACGATGACGACGACGACGACGACGACGATGACGATGAGGCGCTCGAGGACGCGACCGGATGGAAGCTACTGCACGCCGACGTGTTTCGCAAGCCGCCAATGGGCAACTTGCTGGCACCGCTGGTTGGCTCGGGTATGCAGCTGCTGTTCGTGTCGATCGGGCTGGTGCTCCTTAGCGCGGTGGGCGTGTTGAACCCAAGCTTCCGAGGCGGCTTCATCAGCGTCGGCGTGGGACTCTTCATCTTCGCCGGCCTCTTCTCCGGCTACTTCTCGGCCAGGGTGTATCGCAGCTTCGACGGCACCGACGAGCGAGGCAACGCATTGGTGACGGCGACACTCTTTCCCGGGCTGGCTTTTGGCCTCGCGTTGGTGCTCAACCTGTTCGTGTGGGCGCAGGCGTCGAGCACGGCGATGCCGCTGGGGACGCTGGTGGCCATGGTAGCCCTCTGGCTCTGCGTCCAGGTGCCGCTGGTCCTGGCCGGCTCGTGGATGGGCCAGGGCCGGCCGTGGGAGCACCCTACGCGGACGGCGCCGATAGCGCGACAGGTTCCCCGGCAGGCTTGGTACGCGCGGCCGGTGCAGTCGACGCTGCTGGCTGGCCTGATGCCGTTCGTCGTCATCTTCATCGAGCTCTTGTTCGTCTTCCAGGCCGTCTGGCAGGACAAGAGCGGCTACTACTACGTCTTCGGCTTCCTGGCGGCCGCGTCGGCGGTCCTGGTGGTGACCATCGCCGAGGTGTCGGTCGTGACGGTCTACATGCAGCTGTGCGCCGAGGACCATCGTTGGTGGTGGAGGTCGTTCATGGCCGGGGGCGGAAGCGCCGTCTGGGTCTTTGGCTACTGCGCCTGGTGCTACGTCTTCAAGCTTCACATCGGAGGCTTCGTCAGCGGGATGCTGTTCTTCGCTTACAGCTTCATGGCTTGTTGCGTGTACGGGCTGCTGGCGGGGACGGTGGGCTTTCTGAGCGCTTATGCGTTTGTTCGCCGGATGTACGGGTAGGTTTCCTTTTTCTTCTGGTCCTCGCTCGCCCTCTTTTGGTCCCCTTTCTTCCGTCTTTGGTTCTGATGAGGTGGTTTCTTGTAGGTCCATCAAGGTGGATTGAAGGAAGGAGAGTCTATATCATCAAAATGGGAGAAGAGGGACAAGGAGAAGATGAGGACGACGACGATGCAGAATGCAGAGAAAGAGGAAGAGAAGAAGATGGTTCTGAAGAAGAAGAAGAAGAAGAAGAAGGCGAAGAAGGCGAAGAAGGCGAAGAAGGTGAAGAAGGTGTTGGTGGTGTTGGTGGTGGTGGTGGTGGTGATGATGATGATGATCAGATGGCGACTCCATCGTGCGATGTGAGCACGATCGCGACGACGGCGGACATCAATGGAGCACAAGCCCGCGCTCATCTCGGTTGAAACATACATTTATGATTTGAAGGCATCGGGAAAAGCCGGATACGACCACTTGCCTCCGGTTACAACGCTGTTGCCCGCAAGTCAGTACCGAGCAATCTTTGTCAATTCTGACTGTCCCGGTGCGCCGGCTTACGATAGTCGACGACTAAGACGAGGAGACACTCACAACTAGAAAAGTCGACGACGAAGACGAGGAGACTCTGACAATAGTCGAAGACGAAGACGAAGAGATAAAACAATCATGGATACAGACGAGTATCGCCGCGTAGCCAAGGCGGCTGTCGATGACAGTTGGTTTCCCTTCCTTGTCTCCCGTTCTATGAGCTTGATCAAGCATCTAACCCGGCTTTTGGCTCTCCTCTTCAGTCGCCGATTATCTCGACTCTGTCCCTGATCGTCCCGTTGTCGCTGCCGTCCAGCCAAATTACCTGGCGCCCTTACTGCCGAAGTCGGCGCCGGCCGAGCCCGAGCCGTTGGAGGCTATCGTGGCCGATGTCCGCGAGAAGATCATGCCCGGCATTACGCCGTGGTCTAGCCCGCGTTTCATGGCTTTTTTCCCCTGCTCCACCAGCACTCCGGCCGCCGTGGCCGAGATGTGGTCGGGTGCCTTCAACGGCGCTCACTTCAACTGGATCTGCAGCCCGGCCGTGACGGAGCTCGAAGTCGTTGTTCTGGATTGGACCGCGCGCCTGCTGGGCCTGCCGTCGTGCTTCTTGAGCGACGGGCCGACCAACGGAGGTGGCGTCATCGTCAGCACGGCCAGCGAGGCCATCGTCACCGTCATGGCCGCCGCCCGCGACCGCTTCCTCGCCGCCCGCGCTTCCCCCGACGATGACGAGGAGAAGCAATGGCGTCTGCGCAGCCGGCTCGTCGCCATGGGCAGCACCGGCGCCCACTCGAGCACGGCCAAGGCCGCTCAGGTCTTGGGCGTGCGCTACGCCGCCGTTCCCGTCACCGAGGCAGACGGTTTCGCCATGCAGGGTCCGGCGCTGGCCCGCGAACTCGAACGGCTCGCCGCCGCGGGCCTCGAGCCCTTCTTCCTGACGGCCACGCTCGGCTCGACGGACGTATGCGCCGTTGACGACATGGCGGCCATCGCGGACGTCTTGGCCCCCACCGACGTCTGGGTCCACGTCGACGCCGCCTACGCAGGCGCCGCCCTCGTCCTAGACGAGAACAAGCCCTTGGTAGCGCCGACGTCCTCGTTCGACTCCTTCAACTTCAACCCTCACAAGTGGCTCCTCACGACCTTTGACTGTTCCACCCTCTGGGTCCGAGACAGGGCCCCCCTCGTGTCCGCCATGAGCGTCGAGCCGGCCTACCTGCGCAACCGGCTCTCGGATGCCGGCTCCGTCGTCGACTTCCGCCACTGGCAGATCCCCCTCGGACGAAGGTTCCGCTCCCTGAAGCTTTGGTTCGTCCTCCGCGCCTACGGCGTCAGCGGCCTGAGGGCCCACGTCCTCGGGGGTATATCCAGGGCCCAGGCCTTGGAGGCTAGCCTCAGGTCTAGACCCGACCTGTTCTCCATCTTCACCCGCGCCAGGTTCGGACTCGTCACCTTTCGCGTTGTGAATTTTCGTCGTCTGAAGCGTGAAGGTCTTGATGGAGAGAAGAAGGAGAAAGAGGAGGAAGAGAAGATCAACGCCCTCACGGCCCGTCTCTTCACAGACGTCACCTCCGCCGCAGAGTTCTTCCTCACCTCCACCGTCGTAGAGGGCAAGTTCGCCATTCGCGTCGCTACCGGTGGTCAGAACGTGGGCATGGATCATGTGAACGCTCTTTTCCAACACCTGGTTGATACGGTTGAGAAGTTGAAACGTTCTGAGCAGGGGATGGAGAAGGGTCAAGAGATGGAATTGGTTGGAGACGTTATGAACTAGATTTCATATCTTCTGTATTCATCCTTTGATTTTATTGAAATCGTTTAAACTTGATGACGTCGTCTTAGCCTTGCCATTCAGGGAAGGAAAACATGTTTATACACGAAAAAAAAAGACTTCCTTGAAGCAGACGATACTCCCTCAAATGCTCGCCCGTCTCGGCGCCGTCGTCCGCCTCATAGCCTCCTTGGCACCCGTCTCCTCCGTCATAGGCAGACGGCCTTGCTCACGCAACTTGGCCAGAAAGTCCGTCCCGAAGCGGTACCCGAGCCTATAAAGCTCGTCGAACTTGTGAAAGTCGAGCGTGCCATACTCGTCCACCGGCGGCCTCATGTAGACGCAGCCGGCCATGGTCTTGGCCCGCTCGAGCGCGTCCACGCTCGACACGTACGCCAGCCGGCCCTGAATCTCGGCCAGCGTCGGAGGGTTCGGGTGCGCCGACAGCGGGTTCCACCGGTTGAAGAAGGCCCAAACGCCCGAGAGCGAATCGCCGTACGTCTGGGGCGTGTCGTCGTCAAGGGCGCCGACATCGATGGCGAAGATGGTGTTGACGCCCAGCCGCTTCATGTGCGACACCGTGAGGTTGTCGACATAGCCACCGTCCAGCAGCATGCTACCCTCGTCGCACAGCGGTGGCAGCAAGCCGGCCAGCGACATCGAGGCTCGGATGTAGCGCCAGGCGTAGCCACTCGTATGAAACTCGACCCGGCTTTTGCTGATGTTGGTCGTGTTGCAGTAGAACTCGAGCCAAAAATCCTCGATCTGCATGTTCCCGAACGTCTTGAAGATGCCGCGGTTGAACTCGTGACCCGTCGTGTAAGAGGCCGACGGGTAGGTCAGATCCAGGGCGAACCGCCACAAACTCGCCATCCGGCCCGCAAACTTCTTTGCGAAGCCAAACATGGGCACCACGTCGGCGTGCCGCGCGTACAGGGCACCGACAAAGGCTCCGATCGACGTGCCGCCCACCACGTCGATGGGGATCCCGGCCTCCTCCATGGCCCGGATGATGCCGATTAGGCTCATGCCTCGGGCGCCACCGCCGCCGAGCACCAGGCCGATGGACTTGCCACACAGCCGTCGTGCCAGCCGATGGAAGTCGCCCTTGTACGCGGTGTCGGGCGAGTAATATGCCGTGTGGTGTACCTTTCTTGACGTGTACTTTTGAATCTCGGCCTGCAGCACCTGCACCCGCTCCTTGAGCGCCTGGCCCAGCTTCTTGGACGGAGGATGGACCGGCATAGGATTGGTCATGAAAGCCATCTGAATGTGGTGATGCCCGCCGTTGATCCACATCCGGTTGCGTAGCCAGGACCTGGTAAGGCCCGGCCTGGAGAAGCGCTCGGCGTGAAGAAGAACCAGCATCTTGCGAGCCGTCGACTTCATTCCCAGCATGAACCGCTCGTACTCGCCGATGGCTGGTGAACCGTCGGCCAAGCCCACAAGCAAGATGCTGTCGGCCTGCGTGATGCACGTCTGCGTCCAGGGCGAGTTGACGCTGGTGTCTGCCGGGTTTCGTTAGCACTGACGTTCTGCGGCACGGCTCCGTACAACATCGTTCGAGATCAAGAAAGCAGCAGGTCAGGAAAAAATTAGAGTAAATGAGATAAAATCATCGGCTTATCGCTCATATAGCACTAGACTTGTCATCACGCAATAGCAGAGGCAGCATTAAGGATCAAAGAAAACAGTCGGTCGCTTACCTGCCACATAGACTACCAGGCCAAACTTCTCCTCCAAGTCGGCCAGATACTGCGACAACCTCAACTTGCCCATCTTGTTAAAGGCATGCTTGCCCAGATGGCCGAGGACGACGGCCTGATTCAGCGACATGGCACCGTTGGGCGGTCCGACCTGAGCCAGCGCATTCATCAAGTGGTTGCCAAACTCGACGACGGGTACACCCGCCGTCACCGGTAAGATGGCCACCGTCCGTAGATTCATCGTCGCCTTTCTCTGGTTTTCGCTTGCTCCGGCGCCCGCCTGCTTCACGCTGCCCTGATTCGCATCGTCGACTGCGGCTCTCATGCGCGAAGCAATGATCTTAGAGATCTTGATGGTGATGTTCGGGTGCTCTTCCGCCAGACTGTTAAACAGCGTCCGCGGAAACTTGACCAGCTCCGTGTCACGGATAGCGTGCAGCGTGCCCGCCCGCGCCGTCTCCGTCAGAACCTCGAGCTCGCCCACGCTCTCGCCCTGGCCGTACTCGGCGACTGCAGTCATCTTGCCGTCCTTATTGTCGTCGACCAGCCGCAGCCGGCCATTGAGAACAATGTAGATGGCATCGCTTTCGTCGCCGCCGTGGTAGATGACCTGGCCGGCATTGACTTGAACCCATTCCAGCGCAAAGTCGATGTGAAGAATCAGCCGCGGCAAGATGTGCGTCAGCCTCTTTGCCATCGTCAGTAGTACGATCGGGTATCGGTCCACGATTCTCTCCAGAGACGCCCGGGGAAGGAAGCCGACGTAGACGTCTGTCTTAGCCACCACGTCGATGAAGGACCTATACGAGGATATGCTCCCCATGTACCCGGCTAAACCTCCAGGCTTCACCAGGGCCACGCTTCGTCGGCCGGCGGCTTCACCGTCAGCTTCCATGGGTCTCGATCCGCCTCTCATTTCGAATACGCTCTGCGAGCTTCGGTTGCTGCTCGCCCCGATGCTCGTGCCGATGTCCAAGAAGCCATCCACCACGTAATAAAGGCCAGGGTTCCTCTCCCCTTGCTCGACAAGGACTGAGCCCTTGGGGAAAAAGACAACCTCGAGTTCGTCCCTCATCTCATTTGCGAGACCCTGCGTGCTCGGTGGTATGTGCACAGCTATCCCGCTCGACGCTACGGATTCAGTGTCCCCGTCACCCGAACCGTCGAATGGCGGAATGAAGCCAAAGGCGTTACTCGTGTAAAGCGCCTTGGCGCGCCGCTGCTCGATGGAGACGAGTCGCGGTGACCCTTCGCTAGACTCAGGATCTCCGGACGCTGTGCCGGCGCCGCCCAGGCCCAAAGAGGTGAACATGCATTCGAGGATCGACGATCGGAAGAGATTATCTTCGTCGGCTGAGTCACGTGGGTCGACGGATATCCGCGAGTGCTTCTGCGAGTCGAAGGGGTTGAAGGACTTGGAGTCGAGGGGATAAAGGACGTCGACCGACGGGTTGAGCACGGGGCTCATGCCCGGCCAGGGAGCTGGCGTACGCCCTCCCGCGCGAGCCAGTTGGGTATGAGTCAGAAGATCGCCCGGATTGGATCTGTTGTCGGGAGTCGGGACGCGGCCTCTTGGTGGAAGAGGCGAGTTGCTGACCGCTGCCGAAGGCGTCCGCTTCTTGGCAATGGAGATGAGCATGGCCTCTTTACGGAGGGTCGAGCTGCTGGTCCGACGTCGGCGAGTTGCCGCGGCATTATGCAGGGCGATGCCTTTAGCCTCTTCATCCTGTCCAATCTTTTCGCGCTCACGGTTGAACTTTTCCTTGAGCCGCCTCAGAGCATCACCGCGTAGCATGTTTGGCAGCTGACACACGGTGAACTTGACCAAGCTCTTTTCCGTCTGCAGTACCTCGCTGGTCAGGCCAAGGTATTTGAAGGCATGCGAGAGCGTGACCCTCTGAAAGCGGGACAGGATAACGTGGACAATGTGTGACGTGGCCTTGGGATAGATGCGGATGAGACGGCGGAACGCGCTCGCGGGGATGATGGCGATGGTTGTGTCCACCGTCGCTCGAGCAACCACGTCTGGATGGGCAGAGCCCGACGCCATTCGATGAGGCAAGCCAGGCCTTTGCGCCGAACTCACCGATGATGTGTCGAGGGACATGTGAGGGATGTTGGATGTCGACCGGGCGAAGCTAGCCGCGGCTGCGCCAGGCCTGCCACTGGGACCATTCGACCCTTGGTCGAAATGCGGTGAAGTGGGCATGGAGTTAGGTACATTGGATGATTCTCGCGAGTCACCTGGCCGGAACGAGGTGTGATGCGGGTAGTCGCTGGCGGATGATTGCGGCATCTGAAGCGCTTCGTCATCGTGAAGCTGCAATTTGACATCCTCGGTGAAGAGCGACATGATGGAGAAGAGGGACGACATGGGAGCGCCGTTGCGGACTTCGGTCAAAAGCTGATAGCGCTGGTGGCCCGGAGCCAAGTCCTCGTCGCCCGAATCTTCCCGGTCGTGTCCACGGGAGCGAACGGTAGCGCGGGGGTTACGAGTGGATTTGACAAAGATCTCAACCACGCCGTCGACGACGATGCAGAAGCCCTTTTCTTCCTCGAGGTTGATGGTCTCTCCCGCGATCAGCTTCCTCGTCTGCATGCTCCGGGTGAGTTCGTGAAAGACGGATCGCTCCAGGTAGCCGAAAATCTTGATGGCGCTGAGAAACTCATCCAGATAGTTGGAAATTCCAAGCTTGGCGCCGCCCTCTTGCGTATCCGGGAAGAGGTCGATCTCTGGCTCCTTGCGCTGAGGCTCGGGAGGCAACCTCGAATACATGTTGAGGATGCGGTACCTTACAACCCAGCTGACTGCCGACACTACGGCCACCACGATGAGCATGCTAAAAAGAAAGAGTAGGTGAGTCTCGAGCGCAGCGGATCAGTAGATGATGAGAGACACCTACAGCGTGGTGGCGTTCATGGTGACAGTCCAGCTGGTAGAGAACAAGGTGAAGAGAATCCGCGGTACATTGAGGGTAGCAATACGGATCGTCCAGTAAAGCAGAGTTGACGTGATATTGATGACGGCCAGTAGCAGCCAGCCAAGAAGGCCGAACCAGCCCAAGACGCCACTGCTGGCCGCCGGCGCCACAGGCGTTGCCGTTCTCAGGGGAGCCGACAACGAAGCAGATGACGAGACCCCGGCAGCGGCAAGGCTGTCGTGGACGACATTCTGAATGTCCGATGCCATGGCGTGTTCAAAGCGTGCATCGTTGACGTTGCGGCGCTTGACGGCCGCTTAGGTGGTAAGCGCTATAGAGAGCAGGAGGTCAAAGTTTTTTTGTCTGTTGTCTTAGACAGCAGTTCACGAGCGAGCTGTTCCCTTCGGTTACCCCACTCGGGTCAGGATCAGGGTTTCTCCGACAGCAGCTTACATACACACATCTTCATCTGCTATGACACCATCTTCTTTCATCCACCAAGATTCACCCTCCTAGATACGACACAAGAAGAAGAAAAGAAGACACAACTTGCGCCGTCACAAGGCGCTGGCCGTCAATTCCTTGACGAGCCAGCTCTCCCCCCTTTTCTTTCCTACTGTTCTCCTCCCACCCTCTCCCCCAAAAGATGCCCTTCGCACAGCTCATCCTCGGAAGCCCAGGCTCCGGGAAAAGCACCTATTGTGATGGCAGTCAGTTTCACTTTCCGAAGTCTCCCGAACGCCGCTGACAACGGTCATTGCAGTGCACCAGTTCATGGACGCCATCGGCCGCGCCTCGTCTGTCGTCAACCTCGACCCGGCCAACCTCCAGACCAATTACCCGTGCGCGCTCGACATTCGCGACCTGGTCAAGCTCGAGACTGTCATGCGCGAGGACAGGCTCGGACCCAATGGCGGCATCCTCTATGCGCTGGAAGAGCTAGAGCACAACTTTGAGTGGTTACGTGACGGACTGGCCAAGTTTGGTGACGACTATGTGTTGTTCGACTGCCCCGGTCAGGTAGAGCTCTATACCCATCACAACTCGCTTCGCAACATCTTTTACAAACTCCAAGAGTTGGGTTTCAGGGCACGTCTTTCTATCCGCAGACGATATACCCGCGCTGACCTGACTACCCGTCGCAGTTTGTCTGTGTCCACCTCTCCGACTCGATATGCGTCACACAACCCTCACTGTACATCTCCAACGTCCTCTTATCCCTCCGCGCCATGCTTCAGATGGACATGCCTCACGTCAACGTGCTTTCCAAGATTGACAAGGTCTCATCGTACGGCGAGCTGCCCATGAATCTCGACTTCTATACCGACGTCGACGATCTATCGTATCTGACACCCTATCTCGAAGCCGAGTCCCCGGTCATGCGCAACGAAAAATTTGGCCGGCTCAACGAGGCCATTGCCAACATGATCGAGAGTTATGGTTTGGTAAGGTATGTGGCTTTGGCGGTGGAGAATAAGCAGAGCATGACGCAGCTCTTGCGCATCATCGATCGTGCAGGCGGATACGTCTTTGGAACCGCTGAGGGAGCCAATGACACGATTTGGGCCGTGGCCATGAGGAATGAGGCGTCAATGATGGAGGTGCAGGATATCCAGGAGCGGTGGATCGACCAAAAGGACGAGTACGACCGGCTCGAGAGGGAGGCCGACGAAGAGCAGGCGATAGCAGCGCAGGCGATGGAGCTAGAGCCGTCTCAGCCTGCCGCCCCTAGCAGCGGCGAGATGGACGTAGACCCTGACTTTGGGGATATGTCGGTACCTGTAGATAGTGGAGTTACGGTAATCAAGAAGCAATGACTTGGTGCCATCATTCGGGCGATTTTTGACTCGGCAAACTTGATTGTGTTTCCTTGGCTGCAAGGATGAGCTTTCGGGCCTGCCGGATGGCTTCTTCCTCAACCTTGCGCATGGTGCCGCTCACGCGCACGACGCGGAAGATGCACGGCCGGCCATTCTTGACGGGGACGTGATCCATAACAGTCAGAGCTGCCCAAAGCATCTTGTAATGGGCGCGGGCGCATTTGATGATGAAGGTCGAGGTGGCCAGGCCGTGATATTTGACTAGGCTTGGTCAGTAAGGGGAGACGATCGATCAACTTGCCGTTCGCACCTGAGAGATGGCCCTCGAGGGCGCCCGACCCATAGTCCCCGAAGAGAGTCGCGACTTCGGTTCGTATGGCCCTGAGTAGTATCGGGGGCGTCAGCTTGTCGACGGTGGGTTGGTGTCGAACCACGAAGTCCGGCACGACGACATCGTTTCCGGTGGAGGTGGGGAGATCCGGCGGATAGATTATGTTGACGAGGAGATATCTTTCCTTGATGCGGACCATGATTTGCCAATCAGATCGTTTGCCGTTACGGATCGTGGGAAGAGTTTTTGCGATGCTATTCTAGGGCCTGAGGTCGATGATCTACATACATACATACCTAGGTAGGTAGCCGGGAAATAAGTGGCGCTATCGAGGTGGCCACTCTTTATCGGATATAGACGGGCCGCGACCGGGACACGGGTCCCACAAACCATTTAGCTTGCATCCCGTGACGGTCCCGGAGACCGCCGCCTGCCTTTGTTCTATGTAAGATGTGTCAGGCTTCGTGTTCAGCCTGCCACGGCTATCGCATACAGTAGGAATCAACTATGGTTACGTCTGATATTGATAGCGAGATAGTTATCCTTCTTCTCACTTGTTTCTCTAACAAGGTGAAAATCCAAGGCTGAAGACTAATCAGCAAGCGATGCTGTCTTTCCCTTTTCTCAGCTCTGTCCCAGCCGTGATGTGTCGGAGGATACCATCACTCGACCAAGATGGTGAAGGGCATTGTATTAGTCTGCCCAGTGCAGACTATTCAGACAATCGGCCTGAACTGCGCAGAGCTGCTCGTCAACCTGACAAGAGACGAGGCCGCCTGGCGTCGAGCTTACATCGGCAAAAGGCGAAAAGGCCCAGGGGCACAATTATCGAGTAGCCCATTCCAAGCGGCCCTGTCCAGCTGGAAGAACATCGTCCTAACCCTCTCCAAAGCCGTCATGCATTGGGCTTTTGGCCAGAGCATGATCCCCGTCGTTCACGATGCTTCACGGTTTAGCGGCGGCTCAAACCCACCCGATATAAAGTGGTGCGAAAAATCAACGAGCGGAATTCTCGAATCTGGTAGACATGGATTGTTCCACGTCAGTATTTACATGGTGTACCCTCGGCTTTTCCTCTACGCTCTCCTGGCCATTTTGCTCGCCGTCTTCGCTACTTGGCTGGCCCAGAGGCGGCCTCGAGGCTGTCAGCCCTCCACTCTGGGGCATCTCCAGACGCTGGCGGATCTGATAGACCACTGGATGGTGGATGAGAAAGGCCGGCTGTGGTGGGGAGATAAGACAGGGCCTGCGCAAGCCGACGGTGAAGTCGATGGGTGGCGACACGCTGGAAGAAGTCGAGATAGAGCGATGTTGGCGCCGATACGTCCCGAAAGCAGATACGCCGGGATCCGGGCGGACGTTGGCTCTCACACCGAGGCCCCAGCAACATCGACGCCAGCTGTGATATGCCCAGCCACCGTGAAAGCGACGAATAAACGTGAGACTTGCCATCCAGCCTACGACTCTGTACATTTCCCACCAGAGTTGTATGCGCTTCGTCTTCGGTCACCAGCATTAACTTGGAGACGACCCTTCTCTAGTTGGCTGCTGCTTTATTCTCGTCAACCTAACTAAAGTTAATGATCCAGGCATCTCCCTGTCGATCCATGGTGACATTATCAGGTTTTGCATCCCCCCGTATCATGCCGACCTGAGAATCCGGGAAGAAATCTGCGGTGACTCTGGGTGAATCGTAAAGGTTAGAAGTCGAAGCTCTGACAGTGAGACGACTTTAAAGAGTGAACCATGCCGAAGACTCTTCGTCGAGGCTCTGCAAATAGCTGAATATCCTGTATCGTCCAAGACTTGCCTCACTATCGATGCCTCTCATCGTGGAAGAGGGAACGGAGGAGGGTGAAAGCTAAATAACGGTTATTAGCGAGGACGCGTGACTGGCGAGTTCCTTCATTGGCTCAACACATTCTTCATCCCTCTACTCTTCCATTTTAACTTGATATGACCGTTCATCAATGTATGTATTCATGCAGAATGCCACAAGGAAGCGATACAGAGTCACCGTTGGTGAGCTCTAGGCTCGAGTGCCTCTCCTTACTACCTACCAGGCTACCATCACAGCCAGGCTTAGCGCCACAAGATAGTCCCCAGCTTAGCGCCACACATTTCCCAGATGGGCTACCCTAGATCGGGCTTCTTCCGCCGACGGGCTCGGCTAGTTCCCGCTTCGTTGATCGTCACCGTGGGCCTCGCGCATCTCCTTCACACTAGCGAGGTATGAGATACGTCCGATATCGCAATTCTAGACTTTGATCTCGATCGTCATCGTCACGTCTCCAGCAAGGGCCCTAACAAGAGTCCCAGCTGTCCGTCTCGTCGCCCCCGCTTCACACCATCCATCTTCATGTCGAAGAGTAAATCCCGCAATGGATAAGGAAAAGCCTCTGACAGCAGCCCTTCTCATCGTCTCGACTACGGCGTCCAAGGACCCCTCGACAGACGCTTCAGCAGATCTCCTCAAAAGGGTCTTCAAGGAAGATGGCGGCGTGCCGTGGGAAACCGTCGCTGAGGCCATTGTCCCGGATGATGTGCTTCGCATCCAGCATCAGGTCATAGCCTGGGCCGATGGTCCCAATCCGCCCCATCTCATCGTTACTACTGGTGGCACTGGCTTCGCTGTAGCCGATACCACCCCAGAGGTACTTGAACTCACCTGCTTGGCTGTTACGAATACAATGCTAATCGTTTCTCGACAGGCCATTGATCCCTTGCTTCATAAAAAGGCTTCTGGCCTTGTTCATGCCATGCTAGCCGCCTCACTTCTCGTGACGCCATGTAAGTCACGTCCTGTTCTGCCTGGAGAGATCGGCCCCGCTAAAGCAGAAGTGGCAAGTCGCCATGATGTCTCGACCTATCGCGGGGGTGAGGAATAGATCCATCATTGTGACGTTACCGGGATCCCCAAAGGGTGCCAAGGAGAACCTGCAGTCCATCATCAAACTGCTCCCTCATGCGTGTGTCCAGGCTGCCGGAGCTGACTCGAGGTCTCTTCACGCGGGCGGCATCAAAAAGCTCGAGGCTGATGCGGGCATCAGGGCAGCGGCGGAACAGCCGTCGAAGCAAAGCCCCCAGCATAATCACCATGGTCACAACCACCATCACCATGATCATGGACACGGACACGGAGAGCTTGTCAGGCACACCAAGCCGGACGTCAAGGGGCTGTCCAACAATCCGCAGTTGGGTCCTACGCGGCGACACCGGGAATCTCCCTACCCCATGCTGTCCGTTGATGATGCCCTCTCCGTCATCGACGAGCAGACGCCGGGTCCACAAATAGTCGAACAACGGGTTGATGAACAAATCATAGGCTCAGTTCTGGCCGAGACCGTCAAGGCCAGGGAGAATGTACCCGCTTTCAGGGCAAGTATCGTCGATGGATACGCCGTCGTCGTTCCCAAGGATGGAAACATGACAGGAGTCTTCCCCGTCACCGCCGTATCGCACGCGGCACCCGGCGAGGTGAAGCCCCTCGAGGAAGGCCAAGTTGCGAGAATCACGACTGGCGCTCCCTTGCCGCCGGGCGCCACCTCTGTCATTATGGTCGAGGACACGGTACTCAAGGTAGAAACAGAAGACGGCAAGGAGGAGAAAGACGTTGAGATGCAGGTCAAAGGCGTCAAGGAAGGCGAAAATGTCCGAGAAGTAGGCAGCGACGTCAAAGAGGGCTCCATTATCCTACAACAGGGCGAGCAGATATCCGGCGTCGGTGGCGAAATCGGTCTTCTCGCGGCCGTCGGCGTGACCGAGGTCAAGGTCTATCGACGTCCCGTTATCGGTATCTTGTCCACCGGAGACGAGATCGTCGAGTATGGCAAGCCCGGGCCGTTGAGACTAGGCGAAGTCCGTGACACGAACCGCATAACCCTCATCTCGGCCGCCAAGGAATGGGGTTTCAACGTCGTCGACCTCGGCATCGCGAAGGACAAGACCGGCACGCTGGAGGAGACGCTCCGGGGCGGCCTCAGACAGGCCGACGTCCTCGTCACCACCGGAGGCGTTTCCATGGGCGAGATGGACCTGTTGAAGCCGACCATCGAGCGCCTCCTCGGAGGCACCATCCACTTCGGCCGGGTGGCGATGAAGCCCGGCAAGCCGACGACATTCGCCACGATTCCCGTCAAGGACGACGCAGGCCAGCGCGTGTCAAAGGTCATCTTCTCCCTACCGGGGAACCCGGCCTCGGCACTGGTGACGTTCCACCTCTTCGTACTGCCCTCGTTGCACAAACAGTGCGGCATCTCACCCGTCGGCCTACCCAAGGTGCCCGCCATCTTGGCCCACGACTTCGCCATGGATGTGCGACCGGAGTATCACCGCGCCGTCGTGTCCGTCGGACAGGACGGCCTGTTGACGGCCAGCAGCACGGGCGGGCAACGCAGCTCCAAAGTTGGCAGTCTCCGGTCTGCCAATGCCCTGGTTTGCATGCCTGCCGGAGACGGAAAGTTGAATAAGGGTGACAGGGTGGACGTGCTCCTGATGAGCGCCGTCATGGGCCACTGAGGATGGGATGGATCTATTCGTACTTTGCATGATTCACGACTTTATGAGGGAAAAAAGGGGAAACTCCGGTCAGGTCTGGGGGGGAATGGGAAGAAGAGAAAAGAATAAACGATGCAGAAAGAGATGGATATGCTGGACTCTCGAGGCAAAGGGGGGAAGGGTCTAAAAAGGCGATGAATTTTATAACTGCTCGACTCTAAGGCAGGGAATTAAAAAAAGGTGAAAAGACGATGACTTTGAAACTCTTTCTGTCTTCTGGCCACACTCTGTACATGTCAAGCTCTCAATAGGCTGGCTAGTAGTACAGGTAGAACAAAACAAACGTGTCTTCAGAATCCCCATGTCCGTAACGCCTTGCCGAGGCGGCAGTGCTGAAGCTCAACTTTACATACACGCACAACCTAGTATGAGTGGGTGTGTGTAGCAGTCGGTTCTTTACGGTCTCGCATGCTTGGTTTCTGCTCTACTGGCTCTTGCCGAAGGCATTTGCCTTGCCAGAGACGAGCAGGCCGACAATGAGACCAAAGAGACCCAAAACAGAACTGAAAATCTCGATGACGAGAATCTTGACAAAACTAAACTCCCAACGTCAGCGTCATCGTCCCTGGAGAATCAGCGGGGGGCGAAGCAGCTCACAGCGAAGCGTCGGCGGCATCGGCCAGCGCAGCACCGCTACCGTTGATCCCCACAGCGACACCGCAGACGAGATTGCACAGGCCGACCGTAAGACCGGACCAGAAGAGCGCGAAGCCTGTATAGTACGAATTTGCGGAGAAGGCCTCGGGTCCGTCGACGAGTTCGACCTTGGAGGAGAAGACGATGGACATGATGACGCCGTAGATGGCTACCACCTCGCAAAAGATGATGGAGATGAGGTTCTTGGTTCGTATGCGCGGAGCCTTGACGCCTGCGCCGAGAATCGACGACCCGGTGATGAAGATGCCCCTGGAGGTGAACGCCGTCAGTAGGGGGAAGCGAGACCGGGATTTTTGAGGCCATCTGTTTACCAGGCGGCGCCAACGACAGACAGGCCGATGCAGAGGGCTATCCCCAGGTCGGCCCAGGCGTATGGAGAGACGGACTCGAGAAAAGCGCCGACATTGAAGGCCTCTCCGCTGCCGGTGAAGAGCGTATCTGTGATAGTTCAAGGGTTAGCCCTAGAGGATGGGAGATGACACAAGGCTGGAAAAGGGGAGACGTACAGGCGCCAGCAACGGCTAAGAAGGATCCGATGCCGCCTATTCCGTATTTGAGACTCATGGTCGCGGTGGCTGGCTCTTCGAAGGGTTCGCGAAAGCCTTCGGAAGAGGATGATGCTTGAGGTGATGGGGGTTTGGGGGAAGACCACATGATCAAGAGTCACGTGAGATTTGAGCCGGCCTTAGTCATCGCACACATGTATCTCCCTTCCCTCTCTCTCTTCTCTCTCTCTGTCTGACTCTCCGCCTCTCTCTCCAACGTCAGGGCACCCCACCATACAGCTATGCAACTTACCCTTTCTTTGCAGACAAGAGGTGCCATCGACGACAAGAAGACAGACAGGCCGACAGTCGAATATCAACGATAAATTCCCTCTACTTCTTCTCTTCGCGTGTGTGGCAGGCAAAGAGCGCCGCCGGGCTCTGAAGGGGGAAAAAGATGGCGACGGGGGCGCAGTCATTTTACGAGCTGTACCGTAGGAGCAGGTTCGTTCCCAGATCCTGGAGAAGGAGAAGCGAAGAAAAAAAAGAAGAAATACTGACAAGAAATACTTGATGAATAGTATCGGCCTCGCATTGACGGACACCCTCGACGACCTCATCAGCGACGAACGCATCAACCCCCAGCTAGCGATGAAGATCCTGGGAAACTTTGACCAGGCCATCACGGAAACGCTGCAGAAGAACGTCAAAAGCAGGCTACAGTTCAAGGGAAGTCTGGACACGTATCGGTTCTGCGACGAGGTCTGGACGTTTCTCATCAAGAACGTGACGTTTAAAATGGATAATGGAAGCCAGTCGGTTCAGGCGGATAAGGTGAAGATTGTTAGTTGCAACGCCAAGAAGCCTGGCGAGGTTTGAACCATTTTTTTCATTCTGCCTTGCTTTCCCGGACACGTTCGATCGTGGTTACGATGGGAAAGGGGAAACGAGGGGTTATGGGGGGAAAGGAAGAAAAGAAGAACAGGGGTTTCAGCATGTCGGAGGATGAGATTCAACTGATGAAAGAAAAGGGACAAAAAAAGACGTGGTGCGGATGAGGTCTTCGTCTATTGGCGTTGTTACGGGCATCATCGGCTTAGGAGGTTTGCGTTTGGCGACGAGAAGAAAGGATCTACAGATTGCCGTCAAGATTGATGGCTACCTTTTTCTAGTATGTATCTACGGTAGGTAGGTACTAGATGATGGCCTTATCACTAATTTTTTTTCTCTCTCAATTCTCTTGGGTTGTGGTTCCGCGAAGACGCATAGTGACGGCATCGCGGCTCCATTCCGACCTGGGTAGCATTAGCAATGACATTCCTCGGTATAGACGGCTCACGTCACGTTCCTTGGCTTTTTTCCCCGCGTCCGCCCGCCCACTGCCCGCCCACCCGGGGGGGGGGGGGGGAGGGGAGCACGCCTAGGTAGGCTAGAGAGTGATCTCGGGGGCTAAGGGAGGGGAAGTTACAGGGGATATAGAGCCTGCAGCCCAACTAAAAGAAAAAAAAATACAACGCGGCGCCTTTAATGGATCGACGTATGTATCCGTTTCCCTCTCACTCCCCCCCCCCCGGAGCCCCCCCCAATCTATTCTCCCCCCCCCTTGGCCCTACCCTCCCTTGCCAACAAACAGTTATAAAAAAGGAAAGCAAAAAAATCAATCACCAAAAAGGCAAACCATTAAAAAACACAGTCAGCATGCTCCATCGACGACGCAAACCAACCAAAGATTCCTCTTCCACCTCCTCGCCCTCACACGTCACCATGACGACTGACGACGACCCTCACCCTCCCCCTCCTCGAGCATCATCGCCTGCGCCGCAGAGTCGTCGAGCGCAGTGGATTCTACTTGCCGTCGCGAGTGGGGGATGCGCTGCTTTCAACGGCGCTTTTGCGAAGTTGTATGTGAAGATGGCTTTGCTTTACTTACAGTCGCCTACCTCTATGCTTCTTTCCTCTTTTACCTCAGCTTCGGAACACTGATTGAGGGCATCTTGGTTTAAAAGGACTACTACGAGCCTTACCTCGAGTCTCGCTCAGAGTATATCTCGTTACTTGAAATTCGACGATGAAGCCAATAAGATAGTCGAGATCATCGTCCGCGCCGTACGTTCAGATGGTCAGCTCATCGAGCATACACTTCCCTCGGGCTAACTTAACCCCATTAAAGTCCTTCTTCGCTCTAAACCTCATCTTCAACGCCATCGTGAGAGAAACCAAATCCCCAGTCTCCCCTTAGACAACCTGCCTAGCTAATCAACTGGCTACTCACCTAAAAAAAAGATGTGGACGCTCTTCACCGCCGCCCTCGCCCGCGGCTCATCAACAACCCAAGTCTCCATCCTCAACACGTCTACAAACTTCGTCCTCACCGCCCTCCTCGGCCTCGTCATCTTCTCAGAGGCCTTGCCTCCACTGTGGTGGGCCGGCGCAGCTCTTCTAGTCGTCGGGAATGTCGTCGTCGGCTCGAGGGATGAGCACACACCCGACGACGACCCTGATCATCACCCTGCCGTGGCCGCCGACCCTGCGAATCCATCGAAAGCAGATGCCGATGAGAGAAAGCCTTTGTTATCCGGCACCGCTCGACGGGAAGCCGTTCTCGGAGGTCCCGTCCAAGTTAACGACGACCAGGTCCGTGACCCGGGCCAATCACCGAGCGACCCCGTTAGATAGTATGTACAACACGTCATGACCACCGCATGCTCTCAGAGGTCGGGCCTTATCGTGAGACATGGCTACAGATTTTATCCTCCACGCAAACGCCATGCTTGCGTCTAGATCTCTACTCCTCCTCGTTCTTCCCCCGTCCGTCAGTCTTGCCGCCGCATCTCCAGCTCCAAGCCCTCGTCGGTCGACTCCTCGTCGCCGTCCAGGATCGAGCCGCCTCTGCTCCAGTCCGAAGAGCCTTGATCGGGCCGGCCGCCGAGCCGTACCCTTCCCCCCGATACGCTCAAGATGCGGTCCGATACCCATCGACCCGCTAGGCGCAGGACCGCCCACAGCTGCGCCTGGCTCTCGAGGATGCGCGGATCGTCCTTGAGGTTCTCTGATGCCTCGACCTTGAACTGGTACTTGAGACAGTCCTTGACCGTCACCAGGCCCGCCAGTTTGCCGTGGTACTCGATGAGGATTACGCGCGGCCCGATTTTGCGGAACAGTTCCATGACCGTCTCGAGCGGCAGCCTCGGGTGTACCCTGACCGGTGTCGTGTCGACGTAGCCGCTCAAGTCGAGTGGCGCCTCCGTCGTCCTCCGCTGCCGATTCAGCCCCGAAGGCGGCGCGAAGACGCAGCCAACGTTTGGGTCCTCCACGGCTCGCTCGCGCCGTATGCGGTCGATGCCGTACTGCAGCTCAGGCCGGCCGATGTATCCGGCCAGCATCTTGGACTTGTTGTCTTCGACGATGGGGAAGCCCTGGTATTTGTCCTCCGACAAGAGCTGCTCGACTTGGGCGACGCTCAGGCCGTCGATGGGCAGCGACACGACCGAGTTTCTCATCACCTGCGACACGGGGACGCCGAAATTGTGTTCCTCCTTGTTGTCGAGGTAGGGGAAGCCGCTGAACCAGATCATGCGGTCGGCGATGCCACCCTTACCGAACCAGTTGCTCACGGCCTTTGTGACGCCGACAACGATCATGGTCGGCAGGATGTACGTCAGCGCGCCCGTGAGCTCGAACATGATGACGACGACAGACACGGTAATGTGCATGATGCCGCTCAGCGCCGCCGCCGCGCCCAAGAACGCATACGTACCCGGCGTTATGCAGGGCTCGTCGGGCTTGCAGGCGGAGAAGAAGATGCCGGTCGGGTTCGCCTCGTGCAGCGCCTGGACGATGATGCCGACGGTCCGGCCAAACGAGGCACCGATGGCCATGGACGGCACGAAGATGCCAGCCGGCACCTTGCAGCCGTACGAGATGATGACAAGGAAGACCCTTAGAATGGTGGCCAAGGCGAGCGACGCCACGTTGATCGCCCGTCGGTCCGTCTCGCAGAGGCCGTGATGGTCCTCGGCGCCCTCGCATTCGAGAAAGAGCTGCTCCATGCTCTCCGTCATGTCGATGCGCAGGATGGCGTTGGGGTAGGCTATGACGGCGGTGGCGGCCGCCAGCAGCGTCGCCTCGAGGACGGCATACTTTGTAAGATATTTCTTGCGAAAGGCCTGGGCGCGCAAGTTCCACTTGATGACCAGGGCGCCGTAGAGGCCGCCGAAGACGCCGATGAGGACGTAGAAGAAGACCTCGAAGAAGTGCCAGTCCCGGTCGTAGCGTACCTGGAACATGACGAGCTGGCCGGTGCGGAAGGGGTTCATGGCCGCCAAGACGGCGGTGGCGACGAGGGCGCAGAAGTAGCTTCGCCACATGGTCTTGAGCGGGAAGTAATTGGACATTTCCTCGAGGGAGAAGAGCACGCCGCCGATGGGGCTACCGAAGGCGACGGCTACACCGGCGGCGGCGCAGGCGCTGAGGATCTCTCTCGTCTTGGAAGCGTTGCGGCGATACTTTGTGAAGAGGCGGGAGACGACGTTGCCGGTGCAGACGGCGTAGTGGACGCTGGGCCCTTCCTTGCCGACCGAGAGGCCGGAGGCGATGGCCAGCGGCAGGCAGACGGACTTGATGAGCAGGGTGCGGAGGCCGAGGAATCCCTTCATGACAAAGCCGGCGATGATGCATTTTATCTCGGAGATGCCGGAGCCGGCGGCGTAGGGGGCGAAGGACTTGACCAGGATGGCCGAGACGAAGGCGAAGAGTGTCTAAGATCTCTGTCACTTACTCTCTCCACAGTTCTTGTCGGTCAGTCCGAGGGGTAGGGGGAATAAGAGTAGGAAGAGGAAAAGGGGGGGTCCCGAGGGGGGGTTTCCGGGGGTGTCCAACGTACGGCAAAGGCTATATATAGCAAGTAATTGAGAGGTTCGAAGCCAGTCCAACGATGCCAATGCGAACAAGCTATGGCAGCCATATCATCAGCAACACGGTTCCGTTTCCCAAAGAGAAGCATGATCTCAAAAGCAGCATACCAGTTTCCTCACCCCAACAGCAAAAGCTCTGATTGAGGTAAAACGCTGTAGAGCAATAGCCCAACTTGATATCAGAAAGCCACTCGGTAATGATATTCAAGAAAGCGGCGTTGAGACCAATGGCCACGCCGATGATGGTGACGACGATCCATCCCTGAGCGGCATCGTACGAAGCCCATAGTCGATAACGCCATCCGGAACGACCTCGTACGTAGAGGCCCGCAGCTCTTTTCCTTCGGAATTTTCTTCGCGATTGTTCTCGCGCTGCGTCTTGGACCCAGTCTATAGGAAACTTTGTCAGTCTTTTAAGAGGTAGAGAGAAGAGAAGATGGAGTTTTTTTCCCCGCCCATACCGATGGTAGAAAAGTCCTAATATCCATTTATTCCCCCATCAGCAACTTCGCAAACCAAGGCACTGCGGGGAGAAAGGTAGAGAAAAGAAGGCGGGGAAAACAAAGGGGTGGACGATACCTCGTAGCGCTTAATCTCGGAAATGGCCTCGTCGTGACCGGCACCGGGTTCCAAGACGGCACCGCCTGTCTCACCGGCTTCTGCGTCCGCGCCGTGAAGCAGACGGGAGCTTATCGACTCACGACGATTGCGACTAAAGGAGGAGGACGTAGATGGGTGATTCATAACGTCGTTTTGCTGCCCATTCTTGTGCGTGTCCCGCGGGGGAGGGAGGGCCGGGGGGAGGGGATTGAAGAGGCGCGCGCTTTGAGGCGGCTTGGATCAATCGATTGACGATGGTGGTGGTGGTGGTGGTGGTGGTGATCTGTTGTGCGTGTGTCTGGTGTGTGCTGTCTGCATGTGTGGTGTGGCTTGCACTTCGATAAGGATAAGGGGGTAGATGCTGCTCTGCTAAGGGATTACATGACTACCACGCGGCGTCTATACGTGGGGCATAGGTCTAGAGCTATCAGACGCACTAACGGGTTCGGGAAGCCGGCATAACACGCGTCCATCGCGTCTCGGCACTTAAGTTGGTTTTCCAACGTCACTTTCTTTTACTGCATCTTTCTCCCCCTCTGTTACAGCTTCCTCTCTTCTTTAAACACACCTACGTACACTACGATCCTCACGATAGATTCATCCCCTCCACGGACTCGTCCACCCAAGAAATACCACCACCAGTCCAACACCGCCTCAACAACTCCCACCATGCCCTACAACACAACCGCCATCCCACCACGAAAAGAGCCAACAGGCCAAACCCAACTCCCATGTGAGAGAAAAAAACCCACAGGCCAGCCATCATCAAATTTCCCTCTCCTCCTCTTCTAACACACATCGCAGTATCGCGCGTCAAGAAAATCATCAGCCAAGACCCAGACATAGCAATCTGCTCCAACAACGCCTCCTTCATCATAACCTGCGCCGCCGTTCGCATATCCCCCCCCCTCTCCGTTCCCATACGTTCTTTCTCCTCATCGCTTACCCAACATTCCCTGTCCTATAGGAAATGTTCATCCAACATCTAGCAGACGCAGCCCACACCCAAGTAAAACTCGAACGAAAGCCACGGCGAAACGTCCAATACAAGGACATCGGTACGCGCCTTCTTTTCTTCCCTCCATTATACATACGTCTTTCTAACCGTCTTATCGTTCTTACTCTTTTCCTTCTATTCCTTTTTCAGCAAACGCCGTTTCCAACCAAGACAACCTCGAGTTTCTCCAAGACATCATCCCAAAGACGATCCCATACGGAAAGGTCAAGACGTCGGCCAAGGAAACCCAGGCCCGCCTTCGAGGCGACAAGTCGACCGATAAGTCCAAGTCCAAGGTCGCCCCCATAACGAACGGCACCGGCGGGGGTGGCGCCGTCATCGTCAACGGGGACGATGGCGCTTTCGCCGTTCGTCGGAGAAGCGACGACGATAGATCCGTCGATGCGAGCGAGCAGATGGAACACGAGACCGCCCGGCTATTACCTTTTCACGATGGAGATGTGCCCATGTCGGGTTGAGAGCTCCTCTAGGATGGCCAGCTGTGGGGAATGTAGTTCATTATGGGCGTGGCTATTTCGCATTGCCGTTGGCCCCTTTATCGTCTCGCCCGAACAGGTGACCAGGACGAAGTCTCGGCCCCAAACATGCGTCTGCCTCATACCTTACAATGCAAATCTCGTCTAGTCCACTGACGATATATCCCAACTTCTTATCCTCACTCCTCCATGGCGTCCTGGATCCCCGACGGCAGCCGTCCCTCATGCAGCTCCTTCTCCAGCTCGATAATCTCCTTCAAGCTCGTAGTCTGCTTGATCCTCTCCTGCAGTCGCTTCTTCTCCTCCTCTGTGAGCATCATACGCGACAGTGTAGATGTCCTTGACGAGCCCTTGGCCGACATCTCAAGCGGCGTCGTCTTCCGGGCCAGGATCTGCTCCGTTGTATCAGCAAACGACACCATGCAGAGAATGGAAAAGAATAAAATCTTGACCTCAGTAGTCAGGGCCGTCGGCTTTGCGGCCGTGCCAAAGAGCTCCAAGCTCCTGTTCCTCTCCGCCTGCTTGACCTTTGCGTAGTCGAGGAAGCGTAGATCCTGGCACTGCCACAAGACCCAATAACGATAATGCTATGACAGTCAAATGTTAATACGTCTTTCCACATGGCGGTTCGCTTGTTCGAGGGACAGGGGTAACATGCCTCCTTCTTCGCCACGGGATTGTCGACCAGTACAAGGTGCGTCAAGCGCGTAAAACTAGCCAACGCGTCGAGGTCGGCCAATTCCGACAGGCTGTTGCTCGTCAACACCAGGTTTGTGAGGTTCGGTAGCGACCGCGCCAGGTCGGGCTGGATGCTCGCCACGCGATTTCGCGCAACAAGCAGCGTCGTCATCCGGGGTGAGAGCGGAAAATTGCCAAGAACCTGGATGTCATTATCCGTGAAGTCGATGGCATCGTGAGGCTGTGTTTTTTTTTCCCACAGGCTTGTGTCAGCAAAACTTTCGTTCCCCCATCTTCGCATCTGTAGAAGAGGAAAAATACGTACCCCTGCAACAGCCAAATTCTCAATCGTCGGTATCCGCTGTCCTATAGAGGCGCAAGGGCATCGAGAAGCGCTCGCATCAACCAAATTCCTTAACTTTTTCGAAGCCGTAGAATCTGCGTCTCTTGGAGGAGAGGAGAGAGCTGGTTAAACCCACCTCGGAGATCCAGCTCGCGTTCCTTCAGCGGGTTGAGGTACGACAGCGAGTTCTGTATGAGGTCCGCCGTGAGCCGCATCGCGACGGCTGTTTCCGGCCAGTCAAGGCTACTTCGATATGTATTTAATGATTTATGCTTATATTCTCCTTGGTCTCAAACGCGGTTGAGTGCTGGTTGGAAGGGGGGGCGAGATGACGATGTTTTGTTTGTATGGGTGGATGGATGGGTGACTGGATAGATGGTGGGAGACGAGGCTGAGGTTGTAGTTTTTTGCCTACAGCTTAAGCCACACGGTGCGCCACATCTCGAAAATGTCAGCCTCTCCTTACCACCAACCATCCAACTACAGTCGATGCCTCTCAGTAGACACCAGCATTTCTTGCACCATGGGATTCTAGATAAATAGGCGTTGTCATCAGTGCTGTCATTCGGGTAAAGATATACAGCTTCCGATCATCCATTAATGTGCTTCCTCATGGTATTCTGACTGCAGTTGTCAGTCGTACTCTTCCGACCACCTAACATACCAGGTACTAATGCTTCACCCTTCTCTCTACCAAGGTAATCTATATATCTAGGTAGATAGATACGCTGTCTATAATACGTAGAAGCACGTGTTCGAATCGTCATAACACATCTCGCACAAATAACCTACTACTGAAAGACAAACACGGCTCCCGACCGATCCACCGAAACGCTCATCGTGTAAGGACACTCCAATATCACCAAGTCTAGAACCGCATCCAGGTGCGACTGCAACAGCTGCTGCTGCTGCATCGAAATTACCGTCGAACGCGGCGGCCTCGACCCCTTGCTCCTCGTCCCTCCGCTCGTCCCCGGGCCCGACGCCCTCTCAGTGTTGAGCGTCAGGGTCGATGTCGGGAGCGTGGCGCCGTACGTCGGCGCCGGCTCCTCTGGCTGCAGGCCGCTGTAGACGCACGAGCTCTCGATCCGCGAAACGTCCCAGAATCGAAGCTTCTTGTCTGATCCCCCCGTGGCGATGTAGGCGTGCCGCACGTCGCGAGAGTCCTCTGCCGTCCCCGTCCCCACAACCATGGCGTGCACGCCTCGACCGGCGCTGGCCGTATCGTCGCTCTCCAGGTTCGTCGCGAACCGCGCGAGCATACCCTCGGGCCTGTCCTCGTCCACGTCCCAGGGTACGTACGCCTTGGCATTGTCCTTGCCGCCACCGTCGTTGCTGCTGCCGACGCGGTATATCTCCCGACATGTCGTCTTCTCCAGATCCCAGACCGTCACCTCGCCCTGTCCCGTTCCGCCCGTGACGCACACCCACTTGCCACGTCCCTTGGTTGGATGGATGCACATCCGGTGAATGGCCGCTTTGCCCGGGACACCCCAGGCCTTGAGCCTCATCTTGAAGCGTAGGTCCCAGAGGTCGATGACGCCGTGTGATGTCCCTACGCAGAGCCAATTGCGCCTCCTGTCCACGCACAGGCAGGTTGGCGTTCCGTGATGCACCGGGTTCTCCAGCTCGTACAGCACCGTCATCGTCCGGAGGTCCATGCCCAACACCCGCGACCGGTTCGTCGCCAGGATGAGAGTCGAGGCTGATTCTTGCCTAAAGTGCTCGCACCACACCGCGACCTCGCCCTCTGGCAGCTGATACTCGCGCACCACGCGCAGCTTTCCGTACCTGACGACGCCGCTCGCTGACACGGTATCGACTTTGACGACATGGACGCTGCCGTCGCTCGCGCAGCTCACGAAGCAGTGCGTCTTCTCCACGAAACACAGCGCCACCACACGGGCACCGTCGGCGTGCCTATGTGTCTGTCTCGAGCGGTGTGTAATGTTCCGCTCCAGCCTCGCCGTGTCCCAGACTCGCACGCTGCCGTCACTGCCGCCGGTAATGAAGAAGACGTGGTCCGGAGACGCTGCCACCCTGTTTACGGCGCCCTTGTGCTCCGCGAACGTCGCCACTAGATGTCCTTCCGGTCGCCACTGGCAACTCCCCTGCTGAGAGCTGGCAATACTGTGCTTGCCGCCCGAGATGGGCGTTACCATCGGCCCAAACTCCAGGACATCGCGAGGAAAGTTGTCAATGTACATCCGGTCCAGCATCCGCTGGATGTTGGGGTCGGTCCCCTCGTAGCTGTGTCTTGACTGTCTCGAGGCTGTACGACCTTCGTCGACGTCCCCTACTGACTCTGGCGACGCTTGGATAAATGGCCCCTCGACTTCTCCAAACGCGTTGGCGTCGCTCGTGCCCGTTTCTGCGGTCGACTTATTGCTGCCGTCCTTGCGATCGAGGAGACTCAGCGCGCTGGCTTGTTGTCGTACACCTCTCCTGATCGAATACAGACCGTCCCGAAGGAGCAGTTCCTCGTCCCCGGTTCCGCCTCCTCGGGTTAAGGGCGAGTCTCCTCTCGGCCGTGTCGATCCTCCACGTTCGCTTCCTCCTGGCGACAAGGCACGCCTCGCCGCCCGCGACATTCGAGGACCGACGCTGTGTACTCTGCCTCCATGGCCATTCAAGGCCGCCTGTCTCCTCCTGGCGACCGAGTCTCCCAATGTCATGGAGGCGTCAAGAAGCGCCTCAGCAATCGTGTACGGACCGGGCGGGGAGTTGAGATCCGGCACGATCGAAGAATCCTTCAGGGGCGCATCGTTGAAAAAGACCGTTTGTGGCGTTACGCCCAGGGCCTTCAGAGAGACGAGCCCGTTAAGCGTTGGCGCTTCGGCGTCTCGTCCCTTGGCCCTAGCCGTTCGCCAGATGTACTCGCGAAGAGCGACGAGCTTGGGTTCGTCCTCTGCCTTGAGACCGAGATTTCTCAGCTTCTCGAGCCACTGTTTGTCCTCGTCGCTGCGAGCCGCTTTGGCCAACAACAGATTGGCACCTGTGTCTTGGGACGACCCCGCTGGTAGTCCGTTGGACTGCCCGAGGGACGAAGACCGCGCCCTCCGGAGGGGCTGCCAGAACACGCCTCGATCCGCTTGCGAAGCCCAGGCGATGGCTTGATCAAACACCGCTCGGAACAACGGCTTTCTGAGACAGTCCAGAATGCCCAGCTCGGAGACGTCGACGAGACTAGCAACCTTAAGGTACGGCTTCAGCAACGGTATTAGGATACAGCGGACGTCGGCCGGATCCAGAAACTTGGCTGCCATTGCCAGAAACTCCGCAGCGGCCTCCCTTATCCAGATGTTGGGATGCATCGTCAGCCGCCCCGAGACATCTGTCAATTCCCAAAGCTTTGCTCTTGACAAAAGACCCAAGCCAGCGACCTGAGCCAGAGAATGTAGCGCAGCTCGGACCACAAATTCCTCCGGGTCTGCCAAGGCTTGGACGATGAGTGGAAGCATAAACTCCTCGAGGCTGGTGCTCCCGATAAAAGTCGTGATGCCCACAACGGCATCGAAGAAAGCAGACTTGAGCGTCCAGTCGCGATCATTAAAGTACGTGTTGAGATGCGTCAGCAGGATCTCGTTCGAGTGTTCCTGAAAGAACATGCAGAGCTCCGGGACAGATGTCAGGAAAGCCCGGCGCACGTGAACGTCCGGATCCTCAACCAGCTGCTTGGTGTGGCTCTCGAGCATCTCAAAGAGCTCTCTGCCAGCTGAGTCGAAGACGCTCTCGATGTTTACCTCGGCTTCGAGCCCAGGCTCTACTTCCGGATCCGCGATGGGCATGGAGTTGTCTGCCCTGAGGCTGGAGGCGATTTCGAGAAAACGCTGCCCGGTCGAAGCAAGGCTCCCAATGCACGAGGCGTAAGTCGCCCTGACCAACGGACTCGCTGCTCGGGATCTCGATCCCAACGCCAATTCCATCCGCGGCAGCACGTATTCCACCAGAACGTGCGAGTTGATGGGGGTTGGCATGCGGACAAGCTGCAGAAGCTGTGTGATGGTGCGGATGGCGGAGACGACGACGATGTCGGCCTCATCCCAGCGTAGCAGCGTCATGAGGTATGGTAGGACTCGGTCCAGCTTGGCCTCATCGGTGAGCCTCTCGGCAAAGGCCAGCAGGATGTCGCACGCTCGCACTCTCGAGGAAGCGCGGGCCGTGGTCCTCAGCGACGAGACGATCAAGGTTAAGAATATGAGGGTGCCATCGTCTTCCGGCGGTTCAAGGTCTGCCGATACAGGCATGTTGTGGCTTGCGAGGCTCAGACGTACAGGAAAATGTCCCAGGCCCAGGTGCGGAGGCGGCAGTTCTGACGCCAACGTCCGCTTTTCGACTTGGTAGCCGAGGAAGTAGGAGATCTTGTCAAAGTCACTGAAGACGCGATCTATCCGGTCGTCAGACTCGCCCATGTTCTTTTGCGAACCGGACATGGGGTTGATGCCCGATGAAGGGTCGGTGATGAGTTCCATGTATTGATGAAGGAAGCTGTAGAAGTAGGACGGGAAGACTTTGCCCTTCCAGAACTGCAGGTATTGGTCGGCCGAGTAGCGCTTCTCGGGGTCGACCTGGATCATGTGGGCAATCATGTCGCGGACATCCTGGTCCGAGATGACGCTCAGACTGGTAGCTACAGGGTCGTACTCGCCAAGGCGATATTTGAAAAGCTGGGCGAGGCTGAACAGTTCGGACTCCAGGAACATCTGAGCGATAACGCATCCGGCACTGAAGACGTCCATGGCCCAAGTCATCTCGGCCTTGGGCTGAGGATCCTTGCCGACAACGTAGAAACGCTCAGGAGCGATGTAGCATGTGCGACGGCCAGACGTATCGAAGAAGTAGGAGAAGTCGCCGGGATTATCGTCGGGCAGCAAGACTGGCTTGAAAGAGGAGGAGAAATCTGTCAGATATAGCCAGTTCCACGACGTGACGAGGACATTCTGGGCCTTGATATCGCCATGATAGACGTCTCGGGCATGGCAGTCTCTCAGAGCACAAAGAAGTTGAAAAGCCAACCATTTCTTCTCGATCTCTTCTAGAAAGGGCCGGGTGCTCAGCCGGTCATAGAGAGAGCTGTACTGGTACTGTCGCACGAGGTAGCCGTTGGTTTCGGTCTCGATGATGCGCTGGAAGGCAAGAGCGTTGGGGACCTGAGCCAGAGCCTTGCGCTGCTCTAGATGTTATCGGTATGACGAGATATCAAAGGCCGAGATGGTTGCACTCACTGATAATCTTTCGCTTATACTCGCTGAGGTTCACGTCGGCGAAGGGCTTTACCAGCACCTTTACGAGCACAACGCCATTTTCATGACGGCCGCGAATGCTCTTCATGAAACGCCCATTTCCGATGCTTCTCTCGTATTGCACATCCTGAAGCTGAGCGACGTCGATAGTGGCCGAGCCGGCGGAGGGCGTCGCGAGAGAGAAGCCTTGACCCATGGTGGATGATGGGCGAGACCGGGATTTTTGCAGCGACTATGGCTGTGATGAAGTAGCTACTGTCGTCTTCATCATCTTGGAAGGTCCTGGACTCGGCGCACACTGATTTGAGAGGCTGGTCGGGACTCGTCGGGGGGGCTGTTGATGTCGACCGTCGTTGCTCGTTACGGCGGCGTGAGTGGCCACAGTGACAAGTGACGAGTGACCATTGAGGAACCGGTGCCGAATCTGTACACAGTTAGGAGGGGGTGTGATGATTACGGAATCCGTTTAGGGTACAGTTTAGGGGCCTCTCACTCAGAGGCTAGAGCTAGTAATTACTTGGTCTGTTTAAAGCGATGCCCCCTATCGTCAATAACAACCTCGTTAATGACAGCCTGTTCAATATACCATATGTATCATATTCTCTTTCAGGATCAATTCAGCTTCCAGGGAGTCATGAAAACGTGTGACCGGTCAGTCTTATTCCAACCCCGCCAATCCGACCGCGACCGGCTCCTGAACCACATATGTACATATGCTGCCTCGCTAACGCTGTCATCATGAGCAGTGACATACACATATCATTTGCAGTTTTCCTTTTTTGTCTCCTCTTGCGCAGTAAAAGACACACTTGTCGCATTCCAAAATTCAGGCCGCTATGCAGAAGCAAGTCGGAGACATGGAAATAGAACTATCATAAGGGGTAGAACGAGAAGAGGACGTAGATGAAGCCGGAGGCTACAACCACGTGAGAAAGGAAAATCATGTCATGATCTTCATCCCTGATCTCCCTTTTTTTTTTTCCTTTTTTCTTTCCTTTTTTTAGGGCTTCTTCTCATTTTAGCGCTGTCCCACGTGCTCTGTCATTGTAGATGGGATTAGCCGCTGGCAGTAAGCGGCTTCGCATGGATGATGAAGCTCCCATCCGTGACCGGCATCAAACCCCGGTTAGCTGGCACGGGTTCGCATGTACCGAGTTGATCGATACTGCAGTTTCGGTAGCATCACATCGACGCCCTCGTCGGGATCCTCGCTAGTGTCGACTTCAAGGGGATTTACGGCCTCGACCAAACTTTCAACCGTCTGCTCCAGCGTCTCCGAGGCCACATGAGCCTCTTTCTCCGACTCCATCTCGCTCTTGAGCCCAGTAGCCATGTCCTTTCGGACGCTGATGGGTCGGCGAGTCCGAGAAGGTCTTGCTCCGTCACCGGTCTCATCTGGGTCTTGGTGTCGGCTGCGCTCAATTTCCTTTTCCGCCGCCGCAATCACTTCGCTCATGCGCGCCTGAATCTTTCTGATCTCGGCCTCGCAATTTGCTTCTCGCAGAAATTGATGCGCGCCGTGCTCACATGTGCTCTGTACTAATTCGAGGCTCTTGTCAAGAGTTTCAAAAATATCAGGCGGCTGATTGTCAGATTCCGTTCTTCTAGCAGCGGATATGGCGCCAGAGCGTCGGGTGGTGGCTATGTATCGTAAAGAAGGCAGCGAGCCAGGCGCCGTCTTTTCTTCGCCGTCGGTCTGGTCACTGTCGCGCATCTCCCGCTCGGCCATGCGCTTAATGTGGGCCACTTTGGCGGTCATCCTGGCCTTTCGCAGGTGGTTGCGACTTGATGAGACGAACCTCACGAGGGAGTCGAAGAAGCCTTGAACATAGCTATCATAGTACACTATGACCATGCTACGCATCGGATATGTTGAAGGCGCCCCCTCTGCGGAGATGGCGGAGCTTGGCATCCGTCTGTTCTTTGTTAGAGGTCGCGCACGTGGATGAGCGGCGGCGACGGCTTCTCGGGCCTTCTTCTGCAGCGCCAGCAGGTTTGCGCCTTCGTGCTCGGGGGGGATAGTCTCAAACTCTTGAGACTGTTGCGCAATCTCGACGTCCATGTGTAAGGGGCCATCGTCCTTGGGCTTGAGAGACTCAGCCGAGCCCTTGTTCCTCAGTGAGACGGCTCTGGACCCTGGGGGTTGCTGGGCGTTAAAGGCGGCCAGCTCAGCTTGACGGCGGTCGATCTGGCCACTCAAGTCATCGAGCTGTCTCAGCCAATCGGGAATGTTGCTGACGAGAAAATCGAGCGCGTCCATGGCCGTGTCGCGATAGTCATTCTCCCGAGATATCGCCGTCGTTGTTGTGGCGGCGCACACGCAGCGCGCTGGCATCGAATATTGAGAGTGGGAGCAGCAGCAGCGATCGGGGAAGGATGGCAGAACACTGTCGTTTTTCCCTCGTTCCCTTGTTGTTTCAGTGGGGGGGCAGGCAAGGCTGCGAATGCGCCGAGGCACAACAGCATCACTTGCCGAGGCACAGTAGCAGCATCACCCGTCGAGGCGCTTAGCTGCAGCAAGGCCGCAGCCCGGATGGTGCAACGACGACGATGTGAAACAAGCGACAACAAGACACGAGAGATCGAAGAGCTGGCGGCCGCTAGCAGCTAGTAAGTAGTGCGGAACTGCGTAGGGAGGCGAAGGGGGGGAAAAGGGATTTGGGGGGGGGGGGGGGGCCCGGGGGGGAAGGGGGGGGGGAGGGGGGGGGGGGGGGAGGGGGGGGGGTGGGGGGGCGGGGTGGACAGGGACAGTGGGCATGGCCCCTGGGGGGGGCGTGGGGAGGCGCGGGGCTCCGGG